>CM055117.1:891430149-891592649 GCA_029206835.1 Rana muscosa | reverse complement strand
ACATGCAATGGTAGCTGTTTTACTTGCCAACCTGCCAAAGGATTTGTACTTGCGTCTGTTGATACATGAGATTTACACATCCCTGCTCAACAGCAGAGCCAGGTTAGTTTCCATGTCTTTTCTTTACTGCATTTAAAGCCAAAGCTAAGCAATTTTATTTATTTTTTTACTAGCACCAGTGATGCTACTTATCATTGATGAAGTGGTGATGAACAGTTCTCATTTAAATGTGTCTTCTAATATGTAACTGTTATATTTTCAGCATCAGTACCTGACTGAGATCCTTCAGTGGAGAGCACAGACAACACCTGAACACATTCTCTTCATACTGCTTAATGCCAAGGTACACCTTGTGAATCTTTTACTCATTGTGATGTAATACCTGTTCAGAAGGTAAAGACTACATTAATAGGAGAACGGATAAAAGAAATAGATAGAATTAGACTGATGGAGGAGTTGATGTCTAATCATAATGGATCTAGGGAAAAATTCAATGGGATATGGAGGGGATGGAGGAAATTTAGGGAATTGGAGGTATATGGGGAGGATAGGGAGGGTTTGTAAAAAAAAATGTTTTCTTTTTTTCCAAAAGCACTAATGTATTCATTGAAATTTAGAAATGGTCCCGTTTAGTAATATTAGCACTTATCACAGTCACACGAGGTAGTAAGTCTATCAGCACTTTTTTCTTCCCTTTCCCTTTTTTTTGAGTCCCCACTATTAGGCTGGGAGATACGGCCTTCTTGAAATTTTTATTTCTTTTTTATATATACACTAAATTTTTACCACATGAGTTAGTTCGCATTATTAACACCTTTCCCTCCCCCGCTCTTCTTTTCCCTTCCCCCCCCCCTTTTTTTCCCCCGCGATTAAGCCGGAAGTTTCGGCCTTCTTGATTTTCTATACACTAAATTTATATCACATGAGGTAGTAAGCTTGTTAGTACTTTCTCCTCTTTTCCCTCACTCCCCCCCCCCCTTTTTTTCCCCTTCCCTTCCTCTTAGAGGACACACGATTAGGCCAGAAGTTTCGGCCTTCCTGATTTTTTAATACACTAAATCTATATCACATGAGGTAGTAAGGCTGTGTCAGTACTTTCTCCTCTCCCCCTTTTTTTAATTGTTGTTTTTTTTTTTCTCTTCTCTCTCTTTCTTCTGCCCCTCCCCTCTCTTCCTTTTTCCCTCCCCTCCCTGCCCTCCGTTTCCCTGTTTCTTCTCTCTTTTCTACATACTCCTATCCTACTGTTGTTAACTCTCCAAATTAACGTAGAAAGAGCATAGGGGGTATACGACAGGACATATCTCATTTGGACAAGAGGCTCCCCAAAGATATAAATTAATAAATCTCATGATTGGACATGTTGGAAAGGATTAAATTGAGACCAAATAATTGTTATATTTGTAAATATGTATTTTTTTACATTGTGTGTGTGTATGTATGTATTTAAATGTATGTAAGGTTTTTTCTTGTCTGATAATTAATAAAGAAATAAAAATAAAAAAAAGAAGGTAAAGACTAAAATGTTTAGCTTGTGGAAATGTACAGCAGCTAAATTAAAAGTACATAGCTCACTTTAATAATGGAGACTTCTGCTGGGTATTCTGATATTTTTTTCTTTGCTACCAGGGTACAGCTATTTGTACAGCTACCTGTCTGCAATTACACAAGAGAGCAGAAAAGATAGCCGCAGCTTTGGTGGAAAAAGGACATCTCAATGTTGGGGATAATGTGGTGCTTCTCTATCCTCCCGGTGAGTTACCAGATTCTGGATTATCTTATAGTAAAATAGACTTTATTAAAAATAAAATGGACAATATTAAATATTGTGAAATAGTCACCAGTGAGAGGGTTGATTTTGGAAAAGGACTGCAATAGCAGTGATCGAAGTCTTGTGTGTCATGTTCCCAGGCCTCTGTCTCCTGCACCATGTCTCCGTCTATATCATGTCCATAGTTTTTGACAATTTTCTTTAACAATTTTACAGTCTGACAGTCAATTATAGCATTACATATACTGAATACTATGCGTGACCCTTTGGTAAGATTATGGGCCACGTTTGGAACCCCCTAAATCTCACAACTTGACAGCCACAGGTCTAGTTACACCTTACAAAACCTGGAAATCTGGACATTTTTGTGACACAGATGGTGAAAAATGTGTTCATGACGATTCATAAACTTTTAAATCCATTTGCAGTATCCAAGGTATACTGCCAATTTAAAAATAATTAAGGCCATAAATTGTAAGAAAATAATTGTGCCGTGTTTTAATTCAATTTTTTTTTTTCTTTCTTAATAGGGTTTTATTTACTGTAAACTCCCCTTCCTATACTGGTAGTAAAACAGCACAATAAAATGCATATCCGATTAAAAATAGCTTTTGCTGCAATACTCGGCTTCAATAGAGAGATTTCACCCGCAGTACTTTTTTGCTTCTGCTAGATGACCTTAGTCTGAGAGACGGTATCATTCAATCCACTTCCACTCTTCAAGCCACTTCTGGTGGAGGCTGCCTATGGTCTCTGCTTCAACTCCTGCCCAAGCCCCCTAGACTTCAGCACAGGTTCCCCTTGCATCATTGGTTTCTAGGTTTCCCTTCCCCCATGTAATCATCTACACATCTACAACTGATCTTGGTTTTTAGTTTGCAGTGCTGTATGGCTTAGATGTATATCCTTACAAAAATGTAATTTGCCTCTTTATCAGTGCCCTACGGAAATATATCACTATCCATGAGTTTTATTACATTTGGTAATATATTAATACTTTCTTTCCCAGGTCACCAGTAATAATACACTGATCAATAATGTTTCATGTATGTAAGCTACATTGTTCAAAATCTATCTGTACAATAATACATTATTGTACAGATTGTTTACATCTAGTGTCTGCTAACCAAATCCAACTTCAATATCCTGAACTGAAGCCATGACAATATACATGGGTAAATGCCGTCATGGAACCATATTTTTCATCCTGTCTGTCAAATGTCCTAACAGATTTCAGTCAGACAGGGAAGCAGAGTCATCTCCATACACAGCTTGAACATCAACAGGGTTTGAATTAGTCTTCAGTTCCAGATAATTGGATCTAATATTGAGACCATTCAAAGTATTTGTTGCTGTGGGATAGTGTAAGGGTGCTCTGTTGACTGTGCTAGGGCCCTAAATTTGTATTTATTGTGGCATGCCTATTATTCGCTGCTTACACTACAGTGGTCATCCGTTGCTACTTGTTCTTATTGGGCTTCAAAAATGTGACTGCAACTATGTATTTTAAAGGAAAACATATTAAAATTGCACTCCAGGCAGATAAAATCCGTTATGTACTCAATTATAAAATGTTTTTTTTATGCAACTATTTACCCACCTGAATTTTTCTTGCTATTAATCTCCTCTTATCCCGTATACATTGGGACTGAAAGAAAGAGGGGCAGGTTTAGAAGCCAGTCAGGTGTGCTACTGTGAGGTAAAGTATTTGATCCCATGCTGATTTTGTAGGTTTGCCCACTGAGATAATTTTAATGGTAGGTTTATTTTAACAGTTAGCGACAGAATAACAACAACAAAAACGCATTTCAAAAAAGTTATAAATTGATTTGCATATTAATGAGTGAAATAAGTATTTGACCCCTTCGCAAAACATGACTTGGTACTTTGGTGGCAAAACCCCTGTTGGCATACACAGAGGTCAGTTGTTTCTTGTAGTTGGCCACCAGGTTTGCACACACACACCTCTTTGCAGATCCTCTCCAAGTCATTAAAGTAGTTGTTAAGCCACTCTAACCTGTATACGCCATCATCACTGCCTCCTTTTGTAGTATCCCCCTCTGTGTGTGATTTATAAAAAAAAAAATGCTGCGAATACCTGATTTCACTGCCGAGATTGCGATCACGTGACTGGCCAGCTCTTTTTTTTTTCTTCTCTGAGAGATGCAGCGAGCAGGGCTGAGATTCTTCTGCTGATGTCATTCTGGAGGGGAGGAGAGAGCTGGCTGGTCATGTGATCGCAATCTCGGCTCTTAAATTAGGTATTTACAGCATTTGTATTTTTAAATCATTCACAGAGGGGGGACACTGCAATAAAAGACACTGCAATAAAAGGGAGTGCTGATGCTGTATACAGGTTAGTGTTATAAGAGCAGCATGGGGGGGGGGGGGGAGACAGGAGCAGAGAGGAGAGCAGATGACAGGCTGCTGATGACGGAGGCATGTAAACTGACCACAGTGTCTGGTCTCAGCAGCCATGATACACTGTGGTCAGTTTACAGAGGGGTTGGGAGAAATTGGCAGGATCAGACAGGTTTTTTAGGTGTTACAGGGGGCCAAATGACACAGGAAAAGCATTGTCATATACCATGCTTTAAAGGTGCAGGATCCATTTTTTGGGGGTCGACAAACACTTTAGGTTTCGAGACTGACCTTTGGTAGTTCGAACCTTCAGATCCGTCACATATTTTCTATGGGATTAAGGTCTGTGACTGGCTAGGCCACTCCAGGACCTTAATGTGGTTCTTCTTGAGCCACTCCTTTGTTGCCTTGGTCATGTGTTTTGCGTTATTGTCATGCTGGAATACTCATCCACGACCCATTTTCAATGCCCTGGCTGAGGGAAGGAGGATCTCAGCCAAGATTTGACAGTACGTGGCCCTGTCCATCGTCCCTTTGTTGCAGTGAAGTTGTCCTGTCCCCCTAGCTGAAAAACACTGCCAAAGCATAATGTTTGCACTTCCATGTTTGATGGTGTTCTTGGGGTCATAGGCAGCATTCCTCCTCCTCCTCCAAACACGGCGAGTTGAGTTGATGCTAAAGAGCTTGATTTTGGGCTCATTTGACCACAACACTTTCACCCAGTTCTCCTCTGAATCATTCAGATGTTCATTAGCAAACTTTAGACGGGCCTGTACATGTGCTTTCTTGAGCAGGGGGGCCTTGCGGGCATTGCAGGATTTCAGTCCCTCACGGTGTGGTGTGTTACGAATTGTTTTTTTTGTTGACTATGGTCCCAGCTGCCTTGAGATCATTGGCAGGATTTGATCGTGTAGTTCTAGGCTGATTCCTCACCATTTTCACGATCATTGAATCTCACGAGCTGAGATCTTGCATGGAGCCCCAGACCGAGGGAAATTTAATTTTTTTTTTGCCTTTCTTCCATTTGCGAATAATGGCACCAACTGTTGTCACCCTCTCACCAAGCTGCTTGGCGATGGTCTTGTAGCCCATTTCAGCCTTGTGTAGGTCTACAATCTTGTCCCTTGACATCCTTGGACAGCTCTTTGGTCTTGGCCATGGGGGAGAGATTGGAATCTGTTTGATTGCTTCTGTGAACAGGTGTCGTTTATACAGGTAACAAGCTGAGATTAGGAGCACTCTCTTTGAGAGAGTGCTCCTAATCTCAGCTCGTTGCCTGTATAGACGACACCTGGGAGCCAGAAATCTTGCTGATAGGGGATCAAATACTCATTAAAATGCAAATCAATTTATAACTGTTTTTGAAATGCGTTTTTCAGGATTTTTTTGTTGTTCTGTCTCCTCACTAGTAAAATAAACCTACCAGTAAAATTAGACTGATCATTTCTTTGTCAGTGGGCAAACGTACAAAATCAGCAGGGGATCAAATACCTTTTCCCCTCACTGTATATGCAGACGGGAGGAGAGAGAGGACCACTTCAGTCTGATTCTGCTCCTTCATGGTCCAGTCACATGCTTGGGACAGGGACGTGAACCAGCTTTATTGCATAACTGCAGTAGGGTAAAGTCAGGTCACCAACCCTTCTTTGCTGTTAGGTAAAGAGAGAAAAAAAAAAGAGGGCGCACCGACCTAGTGCATTAAATTAAATTATTATTTAAAAAAATTGATAAAAAGCAATGATCCTACTCACAAATGGAGCTTAGGTAAACGCTTTTCTGACAGTTGAGCTGGAACTCTTGGCACCTGCCGACAGGACTTGATGACAGAGAGGGTCAGACAATACCTCATGGATGGCTGACGCGTTTCTGGGGCACACCCCTTTCCTCGGAGCCTAGATGGTTAGGCTGTTAGGTAGGCAGCTCTCAGGACTGGCTGGAAATGCTTACAAATCCAATAGCATGTAACACCGCCCCACATATTTACATTTCAGCTGTGTGTTCAAATGTTAAGCTGGAGTTCAGCCTTAAAGAAAAAATTAGGCTGCCATTTCAGACTACATTTGGGAAATGCCAGCTGATACTCTGTCTTAAATTACTGTGCCAGAACAAGTATGCATGGCAGGTGTTCTGATTTCATTTGCTGAACATTAGGCCAAGTCAGTACTAAAGTCGTAGGAGTTTCACCACGCGTCTTTTTCTTTTCAGGAGTTGAGTTGATTGCAGCATTTTATGGGTGTTTATATGCTGGCTGCATTCCGGTAACGGTCCGGCCTCCACACGCTCAGAACCTCACAGCAACCTTGCCTACAGTGCGAATGATTGTAGATGTAAGTTACTTCTGACGAATATTTCTAAATTTTGTACATCAAACTGAGTAGTGATGGCAGTATAGCATGCAATTAAAATAGTACAACTATTGGCTTTATGAATATTGTATGTATTTGTATAATGAAACAGTACATTAAATTTAAAGTTACTTAGTAGGCTGATCAGCTTAGATGGTTTTTATGAGCTGTGTTTCTCAAGAGGAATAAAATACTTTCTGTACCTTTTGAGCCTAACCAAGGAAGCTTTAATAACTAGCATGCAAATGCGACAATATTTTCTATAAGTCATATACTGCATAATGGTCACAAAAGATTTATGATGGTTTATGTAAAAATAATTGTTTGTGTCTGACCACATCAGTGGTAACATATGCAATCTACAGTCTCACTTGCCGAGAACATAATCATATGTAAATAATGTACAGAATTTCTTAAGTTCCTTCTTGAGTAGACGGGACCATAGAAAACTAAATAAAACTCTGCCTGTTACACAGCAGACTAATGTGGAATGGTGCTTGTTTATAAATATGACTATAAGCTCCTAACTTTTACATATAGCTGTTTAAATTTAACTACTTCAGCTCCAGAAGATTTACCCCTTCATGACCGGGCCATTTTTTGTGCGATACGGCACTGCGTTACTTTAACTGACAATTGCGTGGTCGTGCAACACTGTACCCAAATAAAAAAAATAGAACTTCTTCATCAATTTAGACCAATATGTATTCTGCTAAATATTTTTGGAGCGGAAAATCCCTGATAAGCGTATATTGATTGGTTTATGCAAAAGTTATAGGGTCTACAAGCTATGGGATATATTTATGGAATTTGTATTTATTTATTTTCTTACTAGTAATGGCAGTGATCAGTGGGACTGCGATATTGCAGCAGACAAATCAGTCAATAACTGACGCTTCTGACACTTTTGGGAACCAGTGACACTAATGCAGTAAACAGTGCTAAAAAATATGAACTGTAACTGTACAAATGACACTGGCTGGAAAGGGGTTAACATCAGGGGCGATCAAAGGGTTAACTGTGTTCCTAGCCAGTGTTCGTGTACTGTGCGGGAGGTGCTTTTACTAAGGGAAGCCATGCATCCATGTCCCTGCTTTGCAGAAACAGGATCTATGCCATCCCTACTGACAGATTGACAATCTGCCCGTTTACATATGTATGTGTGTGTGTGATCCTGCGCAGTAAAACTGCTATAGGGCGGTCGGCAAGTGGTGAATCGGATTATAAAGTCATGATAGCATTATTTTACATTGCTCTTAAAAAAATGGGTTTGCTTTATTTTTATTTATTTTTTTATTTTTTCATTGGAAAATAAAAGCCATCTTCCACAGAAAGCACTGAAAAATGTGGGGGTGAGCCTGTTGTCCAATGCCTACAAGTTCCCTCCCCAGCGTCTTCTCCCAAGGTTCTTCTGGGGGCTGGTCTTCGGTTGTTTTGAATTGCCAGTGCAGGATGATGCCATTCCCACACATGCAGGAGTGACTTCATCCCAGCACAGTGGCAGTCAGTGTGCCAGACTGTGAACTAAGCTGCACATGCGCAGCACAGTGTCCATTCTGCAGATGATTGCAAACAGGCAAGTAAGTGTACTTTATTGCATGTCTCTTTGCAATAAAAAGGTACCTGTTCACATTTTTTACGTTTTTACATTTGGTCCCACTTTAAGCCTAAGTGACTGATGTGGTGTAATTGTTAATAGTGACTTTGTTTCTTTTAATTCATCAATTGTCTCTTGTTTTGAATTTGTATTTTTTGAATGCTTAATGTGGATTTTCACCCACTTTGACAAGGTGGTCTTAAACGAAAGACCAACCCTCGTTTTTTGGATATCTATATATTTTTTCTTTCATGCCTTTTTTGAAGTCCTAAGGGTACTTCTGTCCTAGCTCTGTCGCGGCGCAGGACGTCATGTCCTCTTCTGCAGCGAGCCCTCCTCCTTAACCCCCGTTGCCTTCTGGGACCTGTGTGTGTCCCAGAAGACGAGCTGGCGATTCACAAAGCGCCATGCGACTTGCGCATGCACAGTAAGAAATCGGCTGTGAAGCCTGAAGGCTCCACTGCCGGTTCCCCTTAGTTGGAATGGTGGCGCCTGCACCTGAGCCAGTGGACGAATCGCCCTTCGGGGAGCCGACATCGCGAGCACCCTGGACAGGTAAGTGTCCTTATTAAAAGTCAGCATCTACTCGGTTTCCCTTCCCATCATGCATCGGGGTCTCCGGCTGGAACACGCTGGACCCGTATGCTCCCCCCTGATGATGAACCCAGCTCATTGTGACTAGACACCTGCTGCCCAGGGCTCTCCGGTTTGTTAGTACAGGACGCCTTTGCCAACTGCCGACTCAATATGTGGAAAGACAAGATTTATTTTCTTACCTGCTTGTACCTTGATACTGTCCTGCTATGTTTTGATATAATGTCAACTTATAAAATGTAACCTGTTCATATTCTTCTCAATAAAACACCACGTTATTTGTAAAAAAAAAAAAAGTCAGCATCTACAGTACTTGTAGCTGCTGACTTTTAAAATCTTTTTTTGCGGCTGGAATTCCTTTTTTAAAGAAATACAATCTAAATTGCCTGTTCTTTAAATTGTGTTTTAATAGCAAATTAAATTTTGTTTTAGGTTAGTAAAGCTTCCTGCATTCTCACTACGCAATCTTTATTGAGATTACTGAAGTCCAAAGACGCGGCAGCAGCGGTGGATGTGAAAACATGGCCAACCATCATAGACACAGGTGGGTATTTACTGTTCTTGCACAAGAAACATACAGGCATACCCCACTTTTAAGTACACAATGGGGTTTATTTACTAAAGCTGTACAAAAGTTGTACTGAAACACACTAGCAGTTTGTTTGAAGTAACAGCTCTCCCTATAATAAGGTGAACTTTAAAAACTTTAGCAAAGCTTGCTGAAAGTTCTGTAAATTGTTTTGTAAAAGCTTTTTTTTTGCCCTGCCTCTTATGACATCACTAATTGTGTGATACTTTATTACCCTGTTGAGAAAAGCAGAAGCAGTGGCTGAGTAAAGAAGGAAGTCTTGGGCCTCAACACCAGTCCTGGGCCTCTGGTGTTGGAAGCCCAGGGCTTCCTTCTTCCTAAGCTGATTTTTGCCTAGGTTTTCTTGTACTCGTCATAAAATAATTTTTTTAAAGTCTATTGGGGGAAATACAGTAGGCCCCACCCTTATGTTTTTATAATTCTAAAAACTCTAAGCATAACTTTAGTGCCATTATCGAAGGACATTATAGAATAAATATATATCTTTTATGTGTGTGCACTTTTTCATCTACAGCAGTGCAAGTTTTTAAAATCTCTTTATAGATTTCATAGGGGTTAAAATACTTTTTTCAAGTCAATATTTCCAAAAGCAAGCCTTATTAAAAAAAAATTAAAAAAATAAACTTACTTTGGTATGTCACGCAAAGTGATATTTTAAGTTACATGTTATTTAAAAAAATTAAATAAAATAAATACTTGCCTGCTCTGTGCAATGCTTGCCAGCTCTCCTTGCTCCTCCCCCCTTTGAGTGCTTGGGATGGGGTACTCACGCGGGCTTAATTCCAAGCGGCATTGTGTACTTCTATTGACACACACAGTGCGACTCGGCCCCACCCCCTGCTCCCTCATCATTGGATTTGATTGACAGCAGCAGGAGACAATGGCTTCTGTCGCTCTCACAGATTCCAGTGAGGAGGGAGAGAACGCAGCCCTGGACCAAGATTCGGCTCAGTTAAGTATTTAGGGGGGGGGGGGAACTTGTACCTGAAAGGTTTTTTTCCTTAATGCAGAGAATACATTAAGGTAATAAACATTTAGCCTTTAGAACCACTGATGTTATTGCTTAATCCATAGGCCCATAGCAGAGATGCTCTAGTCCATAGGATAGGGGGGGGGGGGGGGGTATACAGGTGTGACCTGAAGTTGTCAAAAATGATTTTACAGACTTTAGTAGGACAATATTAAAGTGACTGTATGCTATGATAGAGGTTTTGGTATTCTTAATATGTCGGAATCTCTTTAAGTGCAAGCAATGTCGACAGAAAATGATATGTCTTTGCAAGTATTAGCTCAGTGTAAAATCTGCATATATTTATTTCCAGATGATTTGCCCAGAAAGCGAATACCTCTGATGTATAAACCACCTACACCTGAAATGCTGGCCTACCTCGATTTCAGTGTTAGCACCACAGGCATGCTCACAGGGGTCAAGGTAGGTGAACCGTGTTAAGTCTGAGAGCAGTTCCTTAGAGAAGATTTTTTTTTATATATGTATGTACACTGTTAGTACTCATAATACTATTTAGTATTCAGCCACTCCATTGAAACCACAATCGTGAACATAAACCGGAAAAGTTCTTATATCGTGTCATGAATGGTTTGCAGTAAATGTATTTATTCCAGAATAAGAATTAATATAACTCTGTTAAATATTTACTAAACAAAGTTTTTTGGTTTTTTGATGAATGTAAACGAATACCTAAATTATAACGTATATGATCTGTATCGCTTTAAAACTCTCAATTTTCCTGCAGATGTCCCATGGAGCGGCAAATGCACTTTGCCGGGCGATAAAGCTGCAGTGTGAGCTTTACTCCACGCGTCAGATCGCGATTTGTCTGGATCCATATTGTGGGCTTGGCTTTGTACTTTGGTGCCTTTGCAGGTTGGTTGTAGTTGTAGATTCTTCTCTGTATAAATATAAAAATACATATTATTTCAGTAATGTTTGTATGTTTTTGCTATCTCTGCAGTGTTTACTCTGGTCATCAATCTATATTAATTCCTCCTATGGAGTTGGAATCCAACCTTTGCCTGTGGCTATCTGCAGTTAGTCAGTACAGGATTAGAGACACATTCTGTTCTTATTCTGTAATGGAGATGTGTTCTAAGGGTCTTGGAAGCCAGATCGAGGTGCTAAAGGTAAGATGCCAAGTATAGTTTTACACCATGATGTACATTGAACATCCATGTCTAGTTATGCTTATGTCGGTAGAGAAAATTATAAGCAGCTTATACCAGGCTTTATTGTTTAAGATGTTTGAGGGCACTACTGTCTTAGGAAATCTTTGTTGCCTCATTACAATTATTCAGATTTATACTTTATATGGAAAGCCAATCAGATTAATTCCTTAGCATCTGCACATCTGAGTCTTTTCTTCCTTCAGAACTAAAATGGGACATAGTCATTTTTTTTTGGCCAATTTCAGTACGTTTATTAGGTACTCAGCCATTGCAGTTCACATGTATGGCCAACCCTGTGAATCAACATGACAGGCCTAAAACAGCAAATGCTTCCTAATAATCCATGTATTAGTATTGTTAGGCTTTGTTTGTGTCACATTAACTTAATATGGAAACCGTTCTTTCTTTAAACCCACCTGGTTGTGTTTTTTCATTATGCCTTATTACCTCCTGTAGACAAAAGGCATAAACTTGTCCTATGTGCGGACCTGCGTAGTGGTGGCAGAAGAACGTCCAAGAGTTGCTCTCACGTATTCCTTTTCTAAGCTTTTCAAAGATATTGGTCTTTCTCCTCGTGCTGTCAGTACTACATTTGGATCAAGAGTAAATACTGCTATATGTTTACAGGTAAGTTGTAGGGTTGCAGGTATGGGAAGCAAGACTGCCATATATAAAAAAAGAAAATATCTAATATTTGTGTTCTCTTTGGAAGCACAACTAAACTTAATATTTCTACATGAAACATGGGGGGCAAAAAAACAACCAATATCGAAGTGTCTATAGTAGTAAAGTTCATAAATACATGCACAAATCAATCCGTGATATCTTCATAGACCTGAACACTCAACATTCTTATTACAATACTTCCACCACGGTAAAACCGTGTGACACCGCTCCCTTAAAGTAGATCTATAGGCAAAACTTTTATTTTTATTTTGGATAGAGCAAGGGAGGGTTATAACCCCAGTTAGGTTTTTTTCACCATCTGTGTCCCATTACAGAGATTTCCCTTCACTTTCCTGTCCCATAGCCAAACAGAAAGTGATAGGAAATCCCTGCAAAAAAATAGAATTCATTGGGGACCCCCAGGTCACCAAAACTAGTGTCCCCATTGGAAGATTTCCCCAAATTTGGGTTTTTCTTTTACTTTCACCTTCAATGATAATGGTAAATAGGACGAATGGAGAGCATGTGAATCTCCTTAACAGGGGCACAGACAGCAATAACTGAAAAGCATTCTAATCCCTCTCCACTTTATCCAAAATTAAAGAATAGTTTTGCCTTTTGTTATTCCTTAAAGCAGAGTTCCACTTGTTTTTCAGTTTATTAAAAGTCGGCAGCTACAAAAAGTGTAGCTGCTGACTTTTAATAAATAGACACTCACCTGTCCCACGGTCCAGCGATGCGGCCGCCCCAGGCCTCGCACCTCTCTGCAGCGCCATCATAGCAACTGTGGGCACCCGGCTGTGACAGCTTGCAGCTTCACGGGCTGTGCACACACTGAGAATGCGCTAGTTGCCCTGCGCTCTCCTAGTGGCCAGGCAATCTTCTGGGGCCTGTGACGTGTCTTAGAAGATTGCAGAGAGGGAGGGGCCGCCTAGGGAGAGAAGAGGAGTCGCCTAGGTGGCCAGCAGATAAAAGTGGGACAGGAAGTACCTGTAAAAACCAGATACCCATTCCTCCTCCCCAAAATACATGCCAATTGTGGCATGTCAGGGGGCGAGGAGTGCTTAAAGCGGAAGTTCCATTTTTGACTTTAAGTCACAACACTTACAAGAACTTATTGCCTCTCGTTTTACTGATTGGCAAAAAAGGCATTCAAATGGTCTCCTTTAATGCAGTTCCGCTCCTCTAGGACCCCTTTCACACTGTAGCTGGGTTAGCGCTAAACACAGCTCGTTTTTGCGGGGCTTAAGGGCTGTTTAAGTGGCGCTTTTCGGCCGCTAGCGGGGCGCTTTTAACCCCAAAGAAGGGGTTAAAAACTCCCGTGTTGCGGCGCTTCTGAAGCGCTGCCCATTCTTTCCAATGGGCAAGGCGTTTTGGGAGCGCTAAATACAGCACTCCCAAACTGCTCCAAAGATGCTGCGTGCAGGACTTTTCGGGAACGTCCCGCTATCGCACCGCCCCAGTGTGAAAAGTCACACTTGAATGAATGGGAGGCGGTTTTCAGGCGCTTAGCAGAGGCTATTTCTTTTTCGTACATCACGGGACACAGAGCGACTTAGTCATTACTAATGGGTTATATAGTTTACCTTCAGGTGTTGGCACTGGCCAATTCCAAACCGGAAGTACCCTCCCCTATATAAGCCCCTCCCACCCGGGAGCACCTCAGTTTTTTGCCAGTGTCTAAGGTGTTGGCCAAAGAGTAACATGTGTTTTCACTGGGCTTGCGTACAGGTTCTTTTGGGCCTTAGTAAGCTGTTCCGGATCCCACCAAAAAAGCTTCATAGCTAAACGGTCGGTACCCGGGCCTTGCAGCAGAAGAGCAAGGTTTTGCCTGTAATGCTTCTCTTAGGAGGGCTGGACCCTGGGATCCAGAGCTCTGGTCATACCCACGACCAAGACGCTGTCTGTGCAGGGTGCTATACAGGTCCAGGGGAGTGGAATCCTTGGGAACCCGGTCCCTGAAGGTTTAATTACAATGCCTGCCGTGATAGGTGAAGTTTGGACTTTTGTGGACCAAACAAAGTCCTGCGGCGGGGATCAGGTAAGTGGGGGCCCTCAGGAACTTGGTTCTATTGGGGGACCCCCAAGCCTAATTTGTCTTTCTGTCTGTTACCTAACGGTATTCCCGCTAAATATCTGTGTTTGCCTATAACTACTGAAAATGTAAAATTTTAATAGTAGTCAAGAAAAAAAAAAAAAAAAAACAGGGACCGCGGTACCTGTGTTAAACCACTAGAGGCCGCTGTAGTCCATTTTTCTTGTAAATGTGGATCTTTGGTTTTCTCAACTCAAAAGATCCAGGCAGCTGGTAAGTTTCTCTGAGGGAATCCACTTCCTCTGCCCTGTTGCTGCGTTCATCCACCGCACAGGCCCTCCGGCAAAAAGGGCCCTGGCTCCTAGTCCTCTGTTGGTTTTCGAAAAGGGCGCCATTGGCGCACGGGCGCGCGCGCGGGCGCGTGCACGCGCCTCCTATGAAAAAAAAGGGGCGGGGCGGGTGGATGACGCTCGATGCGCGCCGCGGCGCTTCTGCGCATGTGCGGGCGTCCCAGCATGGTTAAAAGACACAGTACAAGTGTCAGCTGCATGCAAACAGAGCTAGCAACAAACAGTGGCACACAGAGGCGGTTGATGCAGGCATCCCCATAGAAAGGCACTTTAGTGGACACCAGCTGGTATATAGCAGCACCTGTGTTAGACTATTACCAGCAAAAATTGGTGTATGACGACGGGAATACCTCAGCTTTGTGCTTAAGGGATATGTCGTCCAGACGCTCCGGAAATAGATCTTCCAGGAAGCCAAAGGGGTCTCCATCGGGCTCTGAGGATATTGGGCATGCTTGCACTGCACCAATCTCCCCTGAGAATGCAGAGGTCAGTAGCCGTAGAAACCCCGCAGGAATGCCTGGTGCTGCGGCTGTCCCCAGTCCACCAGCTCCTGTATATATAACAGAGGAGGTTTTATCCTCAACTCTGGGAGGATTGGAAGAGAGATTAACAGCATTGATCGCTGCTTCCCTGTCACAGGAAAAGCGCGTCCGATCTCCGTCTCCTCCTTCAGAGTGCCTGTTAGTGGAGGAACAGCCCCACACAGAGATCGACCTACCTGAAGGGGATCAGGATGAGGTTGATTCACTTATAGAGGAATCAACAGTGGAAGAACCTTTCTCAGCTTCTCAGGCTGAAAGATTATGGGTTCAGTCTCTGACTAACATGGTCCGATCAGCATTTAAAATGCCTCTGGCGGAACCACCATCCACTACGGTTTCCTCGCTGGGGTCGCTAAAAGCTCCCCAGGCGGTCTGTTCCTTCCCAATCCACCCTTTATTAGAAGGGCTTATTTACCAGGATTGGGAGCATCCTGATAAAATATTTGCTCCCCCCAAGAGATTTCCGGTGATCTATCCCATGGAGGATAAGTTCATAAGAAAATGGAGGGTCCCTATAGTGGACGCAGCCATCTCTTCTGTTAACAAATCACTGACATGTCCAGTAGATAATGTTCCAATGTTCAAAGACCCAATAGATAAAAAATTGGAGTCTTTACTAAAATCTGCTTTCTCTACAGCAAGTATGGTGACACAACCTGCGGTAGCAGCGATTGGAGTCTGCCAAGCAGTGAAAGATCAGTTGAAACAAGTCTTAAGGGACTTACCAGATCAGCAGGCTCATGCCCTAGCTGACCTGCCTAGAGCCTTGTGTTTTGCGGTGGACGCCATAAAGGATACAATCCAACAGGCCTCCCGCTTTACGCTGTCTATAGTACATATGCGTAGGCTTCTGTGGCTCAAAAACTGGTCTGCTGAAGCTCCCTGTAAAAAACTGCTGGTTAGCTTCCCATTTCATGGAGAACGCTTATTTGGAGAAGATCTGGACAAATATATCCAGAAAATTTCTGCCGGTAAAAGTTCACTCTTACCGGTTAAGAACAAGGGTAGAAGTCCTTCTTTTAAGAGGCCTACCTCTCCAGTCCCGGGCACATCGGCTGTGAAGCAGTTCCGACCGCCTCCGCGGTCAAATTCAGGGGGCAGAAATCAGGGACAATCACAGGGTAACAAGAAGCCCTGGATCAAGAGAGGTACAAAACCTCCCCCTAAGGCATGAAGTATTGCCCCCGCTCAATCGGGTGGGGGGAAGACTTCAGTTGTTCACAGAGACCTGGCGGGACACCATCAGAGACAGATGGGTGCTCTCCGCAGTAAGTCTGGGATACAAGCTGGAGTTAAAAGGCACTCCTCCTGCCCAATTTATGAGGTCAAACGTGCCAAGAGATCCCCAAAAGAGAGGATCCCTCCTTCTGGCACTAGAACAACTATTGCTCCAAGGGGTAATCATGAAGGTTCCCCTGGAAGAAAGCGGATTCGGGTTTTACTCGAACCTTTTCACAGTCCCCAAACCAAATGGGGACGTGAGGCCCATATTAAATCTAAAAGGGCTAAACAAGTTCCTAAATATCAGGACCTTTCGGATGGAGTCGATCCGATCAGTGGCCACCGCCCTACAAGGGCAGGAATGGCTAGCCTCGATCGACATAAGGGATGCTTATCTGCATATTCCCATCTTTCCGGCCCATCAGAAATTTCTACGCTTTGCAGTAGAAGGGCGCCATTTTCAGTTCAGAGCCTTACCTTTCGGTCTGGCCACAGCACCACGAGTGTTCACAAAAATTCTGGCCCCATTATTGGCCAATCTAAGAACACAGGGTGTAACGATAATGGCATATCTAGACGACCTGCTACTAATAGACCACTCAGTGGAAAAACTGGAAGTAGCTATTCACAAGACAATCGAGTATCTGGAATATCACGGTTGGATTATCAACCGGGACAAGTCAGCTCTAAGACCAGTCAAAAGTCTGGAATACTTAGGGCTAAGGCTGGATTCAAATCAGAGAAAGATTTTCTTACCTCCAGAGAAGGTGTCGTCTTTAAGAAATTTGACCCACTTAGTGGGTACAAAAAGAAAACCATCCATACGTCTCTGCATGAGGCTGCTGGGAAAGATGGTGGCTTCATTCGAAGCGGTACCCTACGGTCAATTCTATTCAAGGAATTTGCAAAGGGCCATACTGTCAGCCTGGAACAAAAAAGTTCAGGCTTTAGACTTACCAATGTCCCTGTCCCCTTCCGTTCGCAAGAGCCTCCATTGGTGGTTGGTGCCCCAGAATCTGGAAAGAGGGAAACCCTTCAGTCCGGTTTCTTGGAAGGTGGTCACTACAGATGCCAGCCTCATCGGCTGGGGGGCAGTGCTGGAGCAATGGTCTCTCCAGGGCAGGTGGTCAGAAGCAGAAAAGGCCCTGCCCATCAATCTCTTAGAGATACGAGCAGCCCGGTATGCCCTAGTAGCATGGACATCCAAACTCCAGGGGTCCCCTGTCAGAATTCAATCAGACAATGCCACGGCAGTGGCATATATCAATCATCAGGGTGGCACCAAAAGTCGTGCAGCCCAGAAGGAAGCAAATTGCATCCTGGAGTGGGCAGAAAGATATGTCCCAGCCATATCCGCGGTTTTCATCCCAGGAGTGGAAAATTGGAGAGCGGACTTTCTAAGTCGCCAACAATTATGCCCGGGGGAATGGTCTCTTCACCCCGAGGTTTTCCAGGCAATATGCCAGCGGTGGGGAACACCGGATGTAGATCTGCTAGCATCCAGATTCAACGCAAAGGTGGACAGGTTTGTGTCTCGCACAAGGGATCCCCTAGCTTGCGGCTCGGATGCCCTAGTGTTCCCTTGGGATCGGTTCAAGCTGATATATGCATTCCCACCGCCACAATTGTTACCGCGATTACTCCGCAGAATCAGGGTAGAAAAGAAACCAGTGATTCTGGTGGCTCCAGCGTGGCCCCGAAGGGCATGGTACGCGGAGATTGTAAAAATGTCAGTGAGGAGTCCTTGGACCCTCCCACTTCGTCCGGACCTGCTGTCGCAAGGACCGATATACCACCCTTCCTTACCAGCCCTAGGTTTGACGGCCTGGCTATTGAAGCCCACATTCTGAAAAAGAGAGGGCTCTCTAATTCTGTGGTATCTACCATGATCAATGCCAGGAAACCGGTATCCAGGCAGATCTATTATAGGATCTGGAAAGCGTACATTACGTGGTGTGAGACCAAGAAATGGCATCCACGTAAGTACATGATAGGGAGGATTCTGGACTTCCTACAGTGGGCTGTAGATAGGAAGCTGGCCTTGAGTACTATCAAGGGTCAGATTTCGGCCTTGTCAATATTTTTTCAAAGGCCCTTGGCTTCGCATTCACTAGTCAAAGCCTTTATACAAGGAGTGATGCGTATTAGCCCTCCGGTTAGTATTCCCATATGTCCTTGGGACTTAAACCTGGTTCTGTCGGTTCTACAGAAACAACCGTTTGAACCATTACAACACATTTCCTTGGTTCTTCTCACCAGGAAATTGGTTTTCTTAGTAGCCATTTGTTCGGCTAAAAGAGTGTCGGAATTAGCAGCTATGTCCTGTAGGGAGCCATATCTGGTTGTCCATAAGGACAGAGTAGTATTACGTCCTCATCCAGCCTTTCTTCCTAAGGTGGTATCGAGGTTTCATTTGAACCAAGATGTGGTTCTTCCTTCTTTTTTCCCCAAACCTAGCTCAGTAAAGGAAAAGTTATTACATTCTTTGGATGTGGTAAGAGCAGTTAAAGCTTATCTAAAAGCCACTGCTCAGATTCGCAGAACGGATTCTTTGTTTGTTCTGCCGGAAGGCCCCAGAAGGGGTCAGGCAGCATCAAAATCTACTTTAGCCAAGTGGATTCGACAGGTCATAATACAAGCCTATGGCTTGAGAAAGAGACCGCCTCCGTTCAAAGTTAGGGCGCACTCCACAAGAGCGGTTGGAACTTCATGGGCAGTGCATCACCAGGCCTCCCTGGCTCAAGTATGTAAGGCCGCAACATGGTCTTCGGTACACACGTTTACTAGATTCTATCAGGTAGACGTTAGAAGTCAGGAGGATGTCGCCTTTGGGCGCAGTGTGTTGCAGGCCGCAAAAGATCCTCATGCCTGATGGCGCCCAGCTTATGTACCCCCCCCTCATTTGGCATTGCTTTGGGACGTCCCATTAGTAATGACTAAGTCGCTCTGTGTCCCGTGATGTACGAAAAAGAAAAAGGGATTTTTATAACAGCTTACCTGTAAAATCCTTTTCTTGGAGTACATCACGGGACACAGAGCTCCCACCCCTCTTTTTGGGACACTTATTGCTTGGCTACAAAACTGAGGTGCTCCCGGGTGGGAGGGGCTTATATAGGGGAGGGTACTTCCGGTTTGGAATTGGCCAGTGCCAACACCTGAAGGTAAACTATATAACCCATTAGTAATGACTAAGTCGCTCTGTGTCCCGTGATGTACTCCAAGAAAAGGATTTTACAGGTAAGCTGTTATAAAAATCCCTTTTTTCAGCGCTAAAATGCCTGAAAACCACCCTAGTGTGAATGGGGTCTAAGGGCAATCGGTCAGCGCTCCATAAATTGCCAAGACTCACTTTTTCAATGGACTTTACTAATATAGACAATTCGATTTATTTTTTATTTATTTTTGCACATTGGAATTCTGCCTAGAAGTTGATTAAGAGCATGTCAGGGTGAATTGAAGAGGTTTTGAAAAAGAAGGATCAACACTGCAAATATTGACTCTTTTCATAAACATAATGTAATTGTCAATAAAAGCCTTTGACATTTAGAGCCCATTCACACTGGGGCAACACGACTTCCAGCACGATTTTATGAGGCAACTCAGACAGGACTTGAGAATGAATCACAGCGCGACCTGGAGCTATTTACAAGGCAACTCCAAGTTGCCTGCAGGACAGGAGACATTCCAGTGGCCAATCAAACAAGAATCAGCTCTGTGGGAGGGAGGGAGAGCTTTGCCTGATAAATGTATGTTATCTTCTTGGAGAGTCGCTCCTATTAAGACAGTGAGAGGCGACTCCCATTGAAATGAATGGTTACAGGTCGCCTAGGAGTCGGATTGAAGTAGTACAGGGACCTTTTTTGAAGTCGGAGCGACTGCAGTAGTTTGCATAAGGACGGCTCCATTAACTTACATTGATTTCTTCAGCCAGCGCGACCTGAGGCGACTAGGGGCGACCTGGGGCGATTTGGAGTCGGATCCAAAGACGCCCCTGTGTGAATGGGCTCTTAATGAAATGCTTGTAATTATACTTCAGTATACCATAGTAACATCTGACACAACGATTTAAAAACACTGAAACAGCAGACTTTGTGAAAATCAATATTTGTGTCATTCTCAAAACTTTTGGCCACAGCTGTAGTAATAAGTGCACATTGTTCATAAAGTGAAAAGGATTGTACCTAATGTGTTTGTTTGATAAAGTTTATATACTTCTTGCATGCAAATACCCTTAGAATAGAATTTTATAGACATGCCTTCTGGTTTTATTACCAGGGAACCTCAGGGCCAGATCCAACAACCGTATACGTGGATCTCAAATCCCTTCGGCACGACAGGTATGTAGTTTCATAATAGTACGCTGATATATTTTGTTTGTCAAATATTGGTCCTCTCTGAATGAGGCATGTTTGTGGGATATGAAAGGGCCTATGATTTACAAGCTGGCTCTGAAAGTTGCTGCACTGGATTTCTAAGTTGGTTGAAGGGAAGATTACACTTTTCACAGTTCACTTCTAAGATCTTATAAGAGAGTAGGTCTACCTGGCTATGGCACAGGATAAAAACAGTGTCATTATTTTCTGTGTATTGACTGTTGCTGTTCATACACAGTGGAGGCAAACGTTTGAAGAAATAACACTATTTTTCTTTTAATTAAAGGAGTTGCCTACAGCATTTCCTGGCACAATCATTTCACTGGCTCATAGTCAGATGAAAGTGTGCAATCTGTGAAATATTGTCGGAGGTCTTCAAACAATTAGATATATTTTATATTACATTAGTTAGAAGACATTGCCAAAATCCAGGACATCTATGTTGGTCCATGCAACTCTACAGTTTTACGAATTCGGCCTGAAGACAGGCAGCACAGCTCATTCTCTGAATTAGTAAAACTACTGATCAGCGCTAACAAGAAATGATGTAGCCGGTATATTTCAAGACTGCTACAAATTTACAATTACCAAATTGTTCACATGCAACTCCTTTTTGTTGAGAAAAACAACAATCATCTCTGGGGGATTCATGTACATTACAAGGGTTTTAGCAAATTTTGTTGGACATCTCCTTCTGTTCCAGTGTTAATTTAGTCGACTAAAATGACTAAAACATTTTAGTCGACTAAATGAATACTATTTTAGTCGACTAAAATACGACTAAAACTAAAACAATTGAGATTACTAATATACGACTAAAACAACATTTTAGTCAAAAGACTAAAATGGGACTAAAACTAAAATGCCATTTTAGTCCTAAGACTAAAACTAAATTGAAATTTGACTTCAAAATGAACACTGGTCTATAGTGCTTGTTCTTACCTCAATAAGATATTCGATTTTTCATTCAAGCGGTATATAATGAGTTTGGGAATTGTAGAGAAATGTTAACTAATGCATTACAATTTAATTACACTCATTAGATTTTAGACGACTAAAATTAGTTTTAGTCAACTAAAACGCACTGGAGATTTTAATCGACTAAAACGTAGGACATTTTAGTCGACTAAAATGTACTAGA
Source organism: Rana muscosa (assembly GCA_029206835.1). Lineage (NCBI taxonomy): Eukaryota > Metazoa > Chordata > Amphibia > Anura > Ranidae > Rana > Rana muscosa. The sequence continues at coordinate 891,570,883 of CM055117.1, read as the reverse complement.
GATTTAGTCGCCTAAATACGACTAAAACTAAAACAATTGCAGAAGACTAAAATGGGACTAAAACTAAAATGCCATTTTAGTCCCAAGATCGAAATGTGCTGCCAAAATTAACACTGTTCTGTTCTAAAGAAATAGCAGCTTGTTTCACCGTGTCCCTTCCAGACTCATCCCTGAATGGGAGATAGTCTGTGTTTACAGTGGGAAAAAAAATTCTACACACCCCTGTTAAAATGTCAGGTTTCTGTGATGTAAAAAAGAGACAAAGAAAGATTAAATAATTTCAGAACTTTTTCCACCTTTAACCACTTAACGACCGCTCACTGTATATATACGTCGGCAGAATGGCACCGACAGGCACTATCACGTAGAGTGTACGTGATTGCCTTTGTATAGTTGGGGGGTCCAATCGGACCCCCCTTCTTTACAGTGAGCGGTGGCTAAGTGTCCGGGAGCGTTCCGGGATGAGGGGGCAGCCATTCGTTTCTGGCCACCCCCTCGCGATCGCTCCCGGCGAATGGAAATGCCCCCTTTGTCTGTGTCAGACAGAGCGAGCAGGAGGAAGTTATGTCATCTCTGGTGCGGCGCTCACATATACCGAGCGCCGTACAAGAGAAGACATCAGGTCAGTGCACACAACACTACACTGACACCAGGACACATAGGAACATAAATCGCCCCCCAAACACCCCAGATCACCCCCCAGATCACCCCCCCAGCCCCCAGTCACAGTGTCACTGATTGCAGTGACCATTTATTTAGTGATCACTGCAATCAGTGACATTTGTGACTGTAAAAGTGTCACCAAAGTTTAGTCTTAGGTCCAGTGTAGCCCCCTAACCCCCCCTAATAAAGGTTTAACCCCCTGATCACCCCCCAGATAACCCTTTCACCCCCTATCACCACTGTCGCTTAGCGATCATTTTTCTGATCGCTGTCTTAGCGTCAGTGATGCCGATCGGCAGCCAGTAATTTTTTTTAGGTTCGCCGCAGGTTTTTATAGCGTCAGGTACCCCAATATATTATCTAATAAAGGTTTAACCCCCTTGATCGCCCCCCAGGTAACCCTTTCACCCCCTATCACCACTGTCACTAAGCGATCGTTTTTCTAAACGCTGTCTTAGTGTCTGTGATGCAGATCGGTAGCCGGTAATTTTTTTTAGGTTCGCCGCAGGTTTTTATAGCGTCAGGTACCCCAATATATTATCTAATAAAGGTTTAACCCCCTTGATCGCCCCCCCAGGGTAACCCTTTCACCCCCTATCACCACTGTCGCTAAGCAATTGTTTTTCTAAACGCTGTCTTAGTGTCGGTGATGCAGATCGTAGCCAGTAATTTTTTTTAGGTTCGCCGCATGTTTTTATAGCGTCAGGTACCCCAATATATTATCTAATAAAGGTTTAACCCCCTTGATCGCCCCCCCAGGTAACCCTTTCACCCCCATCACCACTGTCGCTAAGCAATTGTTTTTCTAAACGCTGTCTTAGTGTCGGTGATGCAGATCGTAGCCAGTAATTTTTTTTAGGTTCGCCGCATGTTTTTATAGCGTCAGGTACCCCAATATATTATCTAATAAAGGTTTAACCCCCTTGATCGCCCCCCCAGGTAACCCTTTCACCCCCATCACCACTGTCGCTAAGCAATCGTTTTTCTAAACGCTGTCTTAGTGTCGGTGATGCAGATCGGTAGCTGGTAATTTTTTTTAGGTTCGCCGCAGGTTTTTATAGCGTCAGGTACCCCCATATATTATCTAATAAAGGTTTTAACCCCCTGATTGCCCCTAGTTAACCCTTTCACCAGTGATCACCATATAAGTGTTACGGGTAACGCTGGTTAGTTAGTTTGCTTTTTATAGTGTCAGGGCACCCGCCGTGTATATAACCCAATAAAGGTTTAACCCCCTGATCGCCCGGCGGGTGATATCAATTAGGTTTTAGCGTCAGAGAGGGTCTGCGTCACACCCCAGGCAGCGTCAGGTTAGTGCCAATAACGCTAACACCCACGCGTGAAGCATACACCCCCCTTAGTGGTATAGTATCTGAACAGATCAATATCTGATCTGATCAGATCTATACTAGCGTCCCCAGCAGTTTAGGGTTCCCAAAAACGCAGTGTTAGCGGGATCAGCCCAGATACCTGCTGGCACCTGCGTTTTGTCCCTCCGTCCAGCCCAGGCCACCCAAGTGCAGTATCGATCGATCACTGTCACTTACAAAACAAAAACACACATAACTGCAGCGTTCGCAGAGACAGGCCTGATCCCTGCGACTCCAGTGCTGTAGGAGGTGATTTCACCACCACAGTTAAAAAAAAAAAGCAAATATGCCGAAGCATTGGGGCAGCAGGGGCGGAGGAGCGATTTTGCTCCTAATGCCGCGTACATACGGTCGAAATTCCGACGGAGGCTTGCCCGTGGAAAAGTCTGACCATGTGTACGCGGCATAACTTTTTTGCGGGAGGATGCCCCCATGCTTCTGCATATATAAATGGTGCGTGTATGCCCATCATTGGAAGTGGGTGGATGAAGGGCGGTATTCTAATGGTGGGCATACCCACCGATCAATCTCTTTTTTTCGTTCAGCCAACTGGCTGCATGAAATAAAAAGATTACAATACATGTCCAACAAGGACCAGCAACGTACTGGTATGTTGCTGGACTTTGAATGTTTATACCAGAATGATGCCTGCGGGTTTAGGTATCATCTTGGTATCATTCTTTTCAGCCAGCGGCCGGCTTTCATGTAAAAGCAATCCTAGTGGCTAATTAGCCTCTGGACTGCTTTTACAAGCAGTGGGAGGGAATGCTCCCCCCCCCCGGATATAAAAAGCGCCATTGGGAAATTGGGAAAGCATTTTATCACACCGATCTTGGTGTGGTCAGATGCTTTGAGGGCAGAGGAAAAATCTAGGGTCTAGAAGACCCCAGTTTTTTCAAAAAAAGAGTACCTGTCACTACCTATTGCTATCATAGGGGATATTTACATTCCCTGAGATAACAATAAAAATGATAAAAAAAAAAAATACTTGGAAGGAACAATTTAAAAATAAAATAAAAAAGCAAAATTAATAATAAAAAAAAAAGAAAAAAAAAAAAAGCACCCCTGTCCTGCCCTGCTCTTGCCCAATGGCGAACGCAAGCGTCGGTCTGGCGTCATATGTAAACAGCAATTGCACCATGCATGTGAGGTATCACCGCGAAGGTCAGATCGAGGGCAATCATTTTAGCAGTAGACCTCCTCTGTAAATCTACTGGGGTAACCTGTAAAGGCTTTTAAAGGCTTTTAAAAATGTATGTAGTTTGTCGCCAATGCGCGTTTGTGCGAAATTTTAAAGCATGTCGTGTTTGGTATCTATGTACTCGGCCTAAGATCATCTTTTTTATTTCATCAAACATTTGGGCAATATAGTGTGTTTTAGTGCATTAAAATTAAAAAAAGTGTATTTTTTAACCCAAAAAATGCGTTTGAAAAATCGCTGCGCAAATACTGTGTAGAAAAAAAAATGCAACACCCACCATTTTAATCTGTAGGGCCTTTGCTTTAAAAATATATATAATGTTTGGGGGTTCAACATAATTTTCTTGCAAAAAAAAAAATGTTTTCATGTAAACAAAAAGTGTCAAAAAGGGCTTTGTCTTCAAGTGGTTAGAAGAGTGGATGTAAGCTTCCTAATGTTGTGTATAAAATGCCAGAACAGTTCAAAACCCCCCCCCCCAAATGACCCCATTTTGGAAAGTAGACACCCCAAGCTATATACTGAGAGGCATGTCGAGTCCATGGAATATTTTATATGTTGACACAAGTTGCGGAAAATCGCCAATTTTTTTTTTTTTTTTTTTGCACAAAGTTGTCACTAAATGATATATTGCTCAAACATGCCATGGTTATATGTGGAATTGCACCCCAAAATACATTCTGTTGCTTCTCCTGAGTACGGGGATACCACATGTGTGAGACTTTTTGGGAGCCTAGCCGCGTACGGGACCCCAAAAACCAAGCACCGCCTTCAGGCTTTCTAAGGGTGTAAATTTTTGATTTCACTTCTCACTGCCTATCACAGTTTCGGAGGCCATGGAATGCCCAGATGGCACAAAACCCCCCCAAATGACCCCATTTTGGAAAGTAGACACCCCAAGCTATTTGCTGAGAGGTATTGTGAGTATTTTGCAAATCTCGCTTTTTGTCACAAAGTTTTGAAAATTGAAAAAAAAAAATATATATATATATATATATATATATATATTTTCTTTCTTCATTTTCAAAAACAAATCAGAGCTGTAAAATACTCGCCATTCCTCTCAGCAAATAGCTTGGGGTGTCTATATTCCAAAATGGGGTCATTTGGGGGGGTTTTGTGCGATTTTGGCATTTTATGGCCTTCGAAACTGTGATAGGTAGTGAGGAGTGAAATCAAAAATTTGCGCCCTTAGAAATCCTGAAGGCGGTGCTTGGTTTCCGGGGTCCCGTACGCGGCTAGGCTCCCAAAAAGTCCCACACATGTGGTATCCCCGTACTCAGGAGAAGCAGCAAAATGTATTTTGGGGTGAAATTCCACATATAACCATGGCATGTGTGAGCAATATATCATTTAGTGACAACTTTTTGTAATTTTTTTTTTTTTTTTTTTTAGTCATTATTCAATCACTTGGGACAAAAAAATAAAAAATTCAATGGGCTCAACATGGCATAAAAGCAGTGCAGCGCAGCAAAAAAATAAAATAAAACCCAAAATAAATCATAAAAAACAACAATACTGAGAACGGTAGTAAATAGTTAAAAACAATGTGTCCATAGAATTCCTCTTAGCAAGAATAGAAGCCCAAGACTGTGTCCATATAGGAAGTGACTCCTAAAGATTATCAAATGGTGACTTATGTGATATTCCTCCACCACCGAAATAGGTTTGCAGCTCACCTCAGAGCATGGACCCCTGAACCAGTCAGTCAGGTCATGCAAGCATGTTTCCCTTTTGGGACAAATATTCCAAGGTAGATAAACTCAGGAAGGCAATACGATAGGGGGAAATCCACAGGTCATTTGATCAGAGCTCCGGTCCGGGTATAATAATATGCAAGAGAATAATATAGAGATCTAATGCTTTCCGTATGGTACAACATATGTTTATTTTTAAAGAAGAAAAAATGCACTTACATACATAGCACTGTATAAACCCCAGTGCATGGGAATGCCGGCATGTAGTAAAACGAGTGTAGCGAGTGTCAGCATGGAAGAGAGGCGCGGGTGACGTCACATCTGCTCATGTATTCCGTACGCGTTGCGTCCTAGCACTGGGCGGGACTTCATCAGCTGATGAAGTCCCGCCCAGTGCTAGGACGCAACGCGTACGGAATACGTGAGCAGATGTGACGTCACCCGCGCCTGTCTTCTATGCTGACACTCGCTACACTCGTTTTACTACATGCCGGCATTCCCATGCACTGGGGTTTATACAGTGCTATGTATGTAAGTGCATTGTTGGGGTCCATGCTCTGAGGTGAGCTGCAAACCTATTTCGGTGGTGGAGGAATATCACATAAGTCACCATTTGATAATCTTTAGGAGTCACTTCCTATATGGACACTGTCTTGGGCTTCTATTCTTGCTAAGAGGAATTCTATGGACACATTGTTTTTAACTATTTACTACCGTTCTCAGTATTGTTGTTTTTTATGATTTATTTTGGGTTTTATTTTATTTTTTTGCTGCGCTGCACTGCTTTTATGCCAGTTTACTTGGGGATTTGATATTTTGACCCTCAGTGTTCAGCTGCAATTCTTTCTGTGTTAATTTTATTTGCGCTGGTTGATCTGCTTTAGTAATGGGCTCAACATGCCTCTCAGCAATTTCCTTGGGGTGTCTACTTTCCAAAATGGGGTCATTTGGGGGGGTTTTGTACTGCCCTGTCATTTTAGCACCTCAAGAAATGAGATAGGCAGTCATAAATTTAAAGCTGTGTAAATTTCAGAAAATGTACCCTAGTTTGTAAACTCTATAACTTTTGCGCAAACCAATAAATATACGCTTATTGACATTTTTTTACTAAAAACATGTGGCTGAATACATTTTGGCCTAAATGTATGACTAAAATTGAGTTTATTCGATTTTTCTTATAAGAAAAAGTAGAAAATATCATTTTTTTTCAAAATTTTCGGTCTTTTTCCATTTATATCGCAAAAAATAAAAATCGCAGAGGCAATCAAATACCATTAAAAGAAAGCTCTATTTGTGGGAAGAAAAGGACGCAAATTTCGTTTGGGTACAACATTGCATGTCCGCACAATTTACAGTTAAAGCAGCGCAGTGCAAAATTCTGAATTCACCTCTGGTCCTCTAGCTACCAAATGGTCCGGGGCTTAAGTGGTTAATGTGACCTATAAACTGTACAACTCAGTTGAACAACAAACTGAAATCTTTTAGGGGGGGGGGGAGTAAAAATAAAAAACAAAAATAATATGGTTGCATAAGTGTGCACACCCTTAAACATACTTTGTTGAAGCACCTTTTGATTTTTTACAGCACTCAGTCTTTTTGGGTACGAGTCTATAGCATGGCAGATCTTGACTTGGCAATATTTGCCCACTCTTCTTTCCAAAAGCACTCCAAATCTGTCAGATTACGAGGGCATCTCCTGTGCACAGCCCTCTTCAGATCACCCCACAAATATTCAATCAGGATTCAGGTCTGGGCTCTGGCTGGGCCATTCCAAAACTTTAATCTTCTTCTGGTGAAGCCATTTCTTTGTTGATTTGGATGTATTCTTTGGGTCGTTGTCATGCTAATAGATGAACGCTCATGTACTGTAAATCTAACACATTTTCCCACATGCTTTTGGGAGACTTCAGATGTGTTTTTACAAATTTTAGCCAAGTTTGGATGTTTTTTGGGTTTTTTTTCATAAGAAAAGGCTTTTTCCGTCTTGTCACTCTACCCCATAGCCCAGACATATGAAGAATACGGGAGATTGTTGTCACATGTACCACACAGCCAGTACTTGCCAGATATTCCTGCAGCTCCTTTAATGTTGCTGTAGACCTCTTAGCAGCCTCCCTGGCCAGTTTTCTTCTCATCTTTTCCTCAATTTTGGAGGGACGTCCAGTTCTTGGTAATGTCACTGTTGTGTCATATTTTCTCCGCTTGATGAGGACCGTCTTCACTGTGTTCCATGGTACAGTTAATGCCTTGGAAATTCTTTTGTACCCTTCTCCTGATTGATACCTTTTAACAATGAACTTTATTTGGGGTTAATCAGAGGCACTTTAATTGATGGCAGGTGTGTACTGACTCCTATTTAACATTTGTGATTGCTTAATTCTGAACACAGTTCTGAAATAATTTATCTTTCTCATTTCTTTACATCACTGAAACATGACATTTTAACAGGGGTCCTGTATATACAGGGCCAGTTTTCTGTGGATATTCCTTTCAGCGGTTCAGGTGCGAATTTGACAACTAAATTGTACCTGAATTGGACTGAAAAACACACAGGTCCCTTTAATTAGCTGTACAACCGACTCCATTATAAGCCGGTCTGATTCACGTATGCGAATTGGATGTGGTTCGAAACGCATCTCATTTGCATATATGTGAAAGGGAACCTTTACACTTTTGTGTGAAAATGCCCACTTATATAGGACCCTATTCCTCTAACAGTTAAATATTTGGAAGATTAAAAGGATCTGTAAACCCTAACAATTAACTTCTCTTTATTGAGGTTTTTTTCCTATTAAAGAGATACTAAAGTTTATTTTTTATTTATTTATTTTCCTTTAAAAATAACAAACCTGTTATACTTGCTCTGTGCAAATCATCTTCTTCTTGGGTCCCTCGCTGGCACTCCTGCTGAGTGCCCCCACAGCAAGCAGCTTGCTATAGGTGCACCTGAGCCAAGCCGCTGCTCTGTGTGTCCATTCAGACAGAGAGCTGCTGCTTGGCCCCATCCCCTCTCTCTCTCTCTCTCTCTCTCCTCATTGGCTCACTTACTTTGACAGCAGCAGGAGCCAATGGCACTCCGTTGCTATCTCAGCCAATGAGGGAGAATCCTGGGCAGCCGAGACTCGCTGGATTGAGATGGGGCTCAGGTAAGTATTAGGTGGGCTGAGGGGGGCTTAAGTTTATCACAACATTTCTCAGTGCTGAGAGATAAAAATAAACATTATATCATTTGGTTCTTTTAGATCAAAGGGATGAACTTCGGTCTGCAAATGAGGGGAGCTTAACCACTTAAAGACTAAGCCTTTTTCTGTATTTTTTGCTAGAAATTTACTTGGAACCCCTAAACATTATATATATATTTTTAGCAGAGACCCTAGAGAAAAAAATGGCGATCATTGCAATATTTTCTGTTACAATATTTGCGCAGTGGTCTTTCAAAAGCAAATTTGGGGAAAAAATACACTTCAATAAATAAAAAAATAAAAAAAATAAACAGTGAAGTTAGCCCAATTATTTTGTATAATGTGAGAGATGATGTTGAGAATCGTGATCTTTATTCTAAGCAAAAAAAATCTGGATTCTCATTTTATCCAGAATCATGCAGCTCTACTGCACATAGAAGGTTTTTTTTATCTTCATGCATAGAATAAAACCTTCGGCCTTAAGAACCATTTTAAGTATACCATGAAAAGAGTTTTGTTATATCTGTTTAACCACTTCCATACTGGGCACTTATACACCTTCCTGCCCAGACCAATTTTCAGCTTTCTGCGCTGTTGCACTTTGAATGACAATTGCGCGGTCATGGTACACTGTACCCAAACTAAATTTTTATCATTTTGTTCCCACAAATAGAGCTTTCTTTTGGTGGTATTTGATCACCTCTGCGATTTTTATTACTCTTTCGTCCATGGACCGACACAGCTTCTCTATTGACAAAGTGGGTATTATCCGTTAATTAGGAGTGACTAGGCAGAAAAACTTGTAAAAAGTGTTGCATCACACCTTCTACAGTACCGCCCAGGGGGCGGACCCTCTGGGTATACCCTCTCAGTCTGCATCTTCGCAGATCAGTTTTTTTCTGTCTAGCAAGGAGTAGGACATGGCTCCCTTCGGGCCCATTGGTCCGGGGAAAAAAGATATATATATTTTTTTTTTTTTGCTACATTTGTTGTTTCCTGCGATCTTCGATCAACTGCCGACTGGGTGACAGGCTGGATCCTCGATCCTTGTAGTCTCCCCAGTTTCGGCCATCGAGCGTGTGCCGACCCTAGCTACGCGCTGGGTTTTCCACGACATGCCCGTCGCTCCACGGGTGGCCGGTGAGCTTACGCTCCAGGGCCTGCATCGGACCGCTCAGCTTCGGCTGACCTTACGGCCGAGTCGCAGCAGCCTGGCCGGTGAGCTTACGCTCCAAGGCTTGCATCGGACCGCTCAGCTTCGGCTGACCTTACGGCCGAGTCGCAGCAGCCTGTCCGGTGAGCGTCATGCTCCAGGGCATACATATGATCGTCCCTTCTGGGTCCAATCACAGCATGCCTGGCCAACAGTCACCTTCCGTGCGCGGACGATGATCTGTTTGGAATGTCTTCCAGCAGAATACATGCAGGATAGGTAAGTAAAACTCCCCTGCCTCGGCTGGGTGATTTAGCTGGACATTCCTGGAGAGATCAAGTAAGTGGTTGTGGCCCCTTTCTTCCCTCTCTCCCTGCCTTTCCCTCCTCCCTGGGCTTCTAGCTAAAGGTTGCTGGGTGCTGGGGGTCCCACTGGAGCGGGGCTGGCTGTAACTAACATTTAAAAGAAATGTCATTTTTTCTTACCTGTGTTTGTGTCCTTCCTCCTCCATGCTGTCGGCGGCCATTTTGAGGTGGTCCATGCCAAGTTTGGCCTCTTGTGACTGCCCGGCGGCCATCTTCCTGTGGTTCGGCCACACCCACTGGCCCCTATCAGCTGATCGGCGGCCATGTTTGTCCACCCTGTATGCAGATATTGCCGTTCGGCGGCCATCTTTTTGTGGGCTATGGCTGCTTGACCTCTATCTTCTGTCGGCGGCCATTTTCTTAGAGCCCACATTATCTTCCATACAGATGTTTTTGGCAACCATTTTTCGAGAGCCTCCGGCCTCTAGGGTGCATTACACTGGCGCGAAAATTCACACAGGAAGTGCTGATAAAAGAAGCAGACTGACACAGCAGCAGAGGGACAGCATCACAGGCGCAGCATAGCAGTACCTATCCAGGGTGGTGAGTCCTCTGGGTGACCCGGCCTCTGCAGCACAGGAGGGTGGCCTATTGATATCTTGCCTGGAGCCCTGTGAGTGTCAGCGTGTGGTCAGCATGGCATCTGAGCCAGATGTCTTCTCCCCTGAAACACCAGATTTAGCAGCTGGTGCCCCTGAGGTGTCTATGAACGCTATGACTGCAATCCTAGAGGCGTTTGCTGCCAGGGTGGAAGCAGCACACAGGAATACAGGGGGTAGTAAACGCCCCATCCCCTGCAAGCTTCTGGGGATAATTCTGGTGCAGAACCAGGTCCAGCTACGGCTCGGGGCCCAGATTCTGACGCATCAGAGACTGCAGACCGTGACCGGACAGTGAGAATGACTCAAAGTCCAGGTCAGTACGCGAGACGGCTTTGGTATCTGACCTTATTACTGCAGTGTGGGATATGCTAAAATTGGAAAATACTGCAGAAGCAGCAGAGACTCCGGTCCACTTGGGTTTCATAGACCTGCCCGCACTGCTAAGGTGTTCCCTTGTGTGTCTTTTGATAAACTCTTATACAAGGAATGGGAGAACCCACTGAGGGTCTTTACAGCCCCAAAGAGGTTTGCGGTACGGTACCCCTTTTGAGGAGAGTTTTCTGAAGAAATGGACCTCTCCCCCCTATAGTGGACCCTCCGTTGTCCAGACTTAATAGAGCCACCACAATTCCTGTAGAAGGGGCTCCTGTTTTCTAGGACCCTGTGGATAAGAAGGCTGAAGCACTCGGTTGCTACCTATACTCAGTGGTAGGCTCGGCAGTACGCCCGGCATTGGCGGGGGCCCTAGTGTCTCACACACTTACTGAATGGGCAAGATTGCTACTCCAGGGGTTAAGGAGTGAGATGCTCCTCCTGATGAGATAACATTGGCCGACCTGTTGGTCCAGGGCCTTAGGTTTGTCTGCGAGTCAGACATGAATACTATTCCCCTGCTGTCTAAAACTTCGGTTTATGCAGTAGCAATACGCCGCCTGATCTGGCTAAAAGGCTGGTCTGCGGACCAGACTTCCAAGAAAGCCCTGTTGGATCTGCCTTTTAAGGGCGACAGACTTTTTGGGGCTTCTCTGGATGACATCATCAAGGATGCCACAGGAAGTAAAAGCACTTTGCTTCCCCAAATTAGCAAGGGTAAGGGGCCACGCCAAGGGCAAGGGCCCTCCTTTACTGCACACAAGTGGTTTTTTCGTCCCCCTAGGGCGACAGGGAAAAGACCCCAGGCCGATAAAGCGCCTGCCCAAGGACAAAAGCGTCCCTGGTTCCGCATACCCAATAAGCCTGCGGACAAATTTGCGTCCGCATGAAGGTCCACCCCCACCCAGCTCTCGGGTGGGGAGACATCTTTGCAAATTCGCGACTCAGTGGACAGCACTAATCTCCGACAGGTGGGTTTGCGAAGTAATCTCCTCAGGCTACAAGATAGAGTTTCTCTCTTGTCCACCGGACAGATTCAACACCTCCAATCTCCAGCTACTACCGACCCGTCGGGAGGCCCTGTATGGGGCGGTCCAGGGTCTACTGGAACGCAGGGTAGTTATTCCAGTTCCAGAACTGGAACGGGGTTTTTACTCAAATCTGTTCATTGTGCCGAAGAAGGAGGGGGTTCGTCCAAGCTTGGATCTCAGAGCCCTCAATTGCTTTGTGAAGGTACAAAGTTTTCGGATGGAGTCGGTTCGATCTGTAGTCACGGCTCTCCATCCGGGGGACTTTCTGGCCTCCTTGGACATCAAGGACGCATACCTGCATGTCCCCATATACTCCAGACACCAGAGGTTTCTGCGATTTGCTATCGGGAAGGACCACTACCAGTTTGTGGCCCTCCCGTTGGGCCTTGCCTCAGCACCCAGGACGTTCACCAAGGTGCTCGCTCCGATTCTGGCACTTCTAAGACAGCGGGGTATCGCTATCACAGGCTACTTATACGACCTTCTGCTGAAGTCCCCTTCAAGCTCAGAATTAGAGGTAAGCGTGTCCATTACCTGTCAGACTCTTCGAGACTGTGGTTGGATACTAAACACGCAAAAGTCAGTATTGGTGCCCACTCAACGCCTAGTGTACCTGGGGTTGATTCTGGATTCCTCAGAGGCAAAGGTATTCCTCCCTGTGGAGAAGTTGCAGACCCTCCGGGGCTGCAGTACGGCAGCTGACTTCCAGGAATTGGTCGTCACTCCGTTTTTGCATGCGAGTGTTGGGCCTCATGGTAGCCTCCTTCGAGGCGGTCCCATATGTTCAATACCACACTCGAGTGTTACAGAAGGAAGTTCTGTCCAGATGGAACAGATGCCCTTCATCTCTGGATTATCAAATCCGAGTGAGCCACCTAGTCAGGAGATCCCTGGTATGGTGGCTGACAGCACCGGCTGTAATGGCCGGGAAGTCATTTCTTCCGGTTTACTGGATAGTGATCACGACGGACGCCAGCCTTACAGGTTGGGGGGGAGTCTGGGGTGTCCAGTCGGCGCAGGGTCGCTGGACCCCAGAGGAAGCCCTCCTGCCGATCAATGTCCTGGAGATCCGGGCGATCAAGCTGTGCCTCTTCAAATGGTCTCAGAGACTGCAAGGGCGTCCAGTCAGGATCCAGTCAGACAACGTCACAGCAGTGGCATATGTCAATTATCTAGGAGGAACAAGAAGCTCAGCTGCAGCATCGGAGATCGCTCGCATCCTGAAGTGGGCAGAGAGGAGCGTACCGGCACTGTCGGCCGTGTACATTCCGGGTGTGGAAAACTGGCAGGCGGACTACCTGAGCCGCCAGATGCTGGACCAGGGAGAATGGTCCTTACACCCGGAGGTGTTCCAACTCCTCTGCCAAAGATGGGGCACACCAGACGTAGATCTTCTGGCTTCCCGACTCAATCGGAAGGTATTGAGATTTGTGGCCCGGTCAAGAGACCCATGGGCAGACGCAACGGACGCGTTGGTAGCATCGTGGGGTCAGTATCGGCTAATCTATGCCTTCCCTCCCTTAAGGCTTCTTCCTCTTCTGCTCCGCAGAGTGGAGGCAGAGGGAATTCCAATGATCCTAATCGCTCCAGATTGGCCTCAGCGTCCTTGGTACGACGATCTAGTACGTCTGGTAGCAGACGTCCCCTGGCGCCTACCACTACGGAAGGACCTGCTATCGCAAGGTCCCATATTCCATCCTGCTTTACAGTCATTGGCTTTAACGGCATGGCTGTTGAGAACCAGGTACTGAGAGACCGGGGCCTGTCAGACTCAGTAATCTCTACTATGAGAAGTGCTCGAAAATCGTCCTCTAGGAAGGTCTATCACCGCACTTGGAGGGCCTACATCTCCAGGTGTGAGGAAATGAAATGGCATCCGCCCACCTATTTGGTTTCCAGAATCCTGCTGTTTTTACAGCATGGGGTGGACCAAGGGCTTGCCCTAAGTACGATTTAAGGGACAGATATCTGCCCTGGCTGTCTTTTTTCAGCGACCCCTGGCGACTCACTCTCTCGTGAGTACATTTGTGCAGGGGGTCCGACAGGTGGCCCCTCCGGTCCGTTCCCCGTTACCTCCGTGGGACTTGAACCTGGTCCTCTCGGTGCTTCAGAAGGCACCGTTTGAGAATATTAGAGATATTCCCCTGTTGACACTTTCTCAGAAAGTGGTCTTTTTGGTGGCTGTTACGTCAGTTAGACGAGTCTCTGAGCTGGCAGCCTTGTCCTGCAAGGCTCCCTATTTGATTTTCCACAAGGATAAGGTGGTGCTGCGGCCGCAGCCTTCCTTTCTTCCGAAAGTCGTTTCGGCTTTTCATCTCAACGAAGACATTGTACTTCCATCCTTGTGTCCTCAGCCGTCGAATCCTAAGGAGTCGGCGTTGCATTTCTTGGACGTTGTCCGAGCTTTGAGAGTATACCTATCTGCTACTTCCCTGTTCCGGAAGTCAGACTCACTGTTTGTTTCGGTGGCTGGTCCCAAGAAGGGCCAAGCAGTCTCATCGGCCACCATCTCTAGGTGGATCCGACAGATAGTAATCCAGGCTTACGCCTTAAAGGGTCAGGCGCCCCCCTTTCCTGTCACGGCGCATTCGACCAGGGCAAGAGGTGCCTCTTGGGCTTTCCGACATCAAGCGTCTGTTTCCCAATTATGTAAAGCGGCGACTTGGTCGTCCGCTCACACTTTCACAAAATTCTACAAAATTGATGTAGGTGCATCTTCGGATGCCTCTTTTGGCCGCAAGGTTTTGCAGGCGGCTGTTTAGAGTTGCAACTCCTCCGTTGGAGGAGTGCTGTTTTGTGTTTGGGGTGAAGTTTATTTTTATGCTGTTACCACCCCTCGTTTTTTCTCTGACACTGCTTTGGGACGTCCCACTTTGTCAATAGAGAAGCTGTGTCGGTCCATGGACGAAAGAGTAAATAGGATTTTTTACTCACCGTAAAATCCTTTTCTCTGAGTCCATGGACCGACACAGCACCCACCCCTCCTTTTAAGTTTGTACTGCTTTTTGACGAACTGATCTGCGAAGATGCAGACTGAGAGGGTATACCCAGAGGGTCCGCCCCCTGGGCGGTACTGTAGAAGGTGTGATGCAACACTTTTTACAAGTTTTTCTGCCTAGTCACTCCTAATTAACGGATAATACCCACTTTGTCAATAGAGAAGCTGTGTCGGTCCATGGACTCAGAGAAAAGGATTTTACGGTGAGTAAAAAATCCTATTTTTCTGCTAAAAAATAAAAAAAAGACCGAAAATTTTGAAAAAAACGTTTTTTTTTTGGTTTCCGTTACAAAACTTTGTAAATAAGTTAGTTTTATCCTTCACTGATGGGCACTGATGGGGCTGCACTGACGGGCACGGATAAGGCGGCACGGATGGGCACCGATGAGGTGGCACGGATGGGCACCGATGAGGTGGCACGGATGGGCAACGATCGGCGGCACGGATGGGCAACGATCGGCGGCACGGGTGGGCAACGATCGGCGGCACGGGTGGGCAACGATCGGCGGCACGGGTGGGCAACGATCGGCGGCACGGGTGGGCAACGATCGGCGGCACGGGTGGGCAACGATCGGCGGCACGGGTGGGCAACGATCGGCGGCACGGGTGGGCAACGATCGGCGGCACGGGTGGGCAACGATCGGCGGCACGGGTGGGCAACGATCGGCGGCACGGGTGGTCAACGATCGGCGGCACGGGTGGGCAACGATCGGCGGCACGGGTGGGCAACGATCGGCGGCACGGGTGGGCAACGATCGGCGGCACGGGTGGGCAACGATCGGCGGCACGGGTGGGCAACGATCGGCGGCACGGGTGGGCGGCATGGGTGGGCGGCATGGGTGGGCGCTGATAGGTGGCATGGGTGGGCGCTGATAGGTGGCACTGTACTAATGGATGCCAATCAGTGCCAAACAATAATGCCTGCCAATCAGTGGTGCCCATTGTGGGCACTGATTGGCATCTATTGTGGCACTGATTGGCATCCATTATCCCTGGTGGTCTAGGGTGGCATACCTTACATGGTGTGCTTCCCTGGTGGTCCGGTGGCATCCCTGGTGGTCTAGTGGGCATCCTCAGGGGGTCTGTGCTGATAATCGATCAGCACAAACCCCCCCCTGTCAGAGGAGCAGCCGATCGGCTCTCCTCTACTCGCGTCTGACAGACGCGAGTGAGGAAAAGCCGATGACCGGCTTTTTCTGTTTACACTGTGATCAGCCGTGATTGGACACGGCTGATCACGTGGTAAAGAGTCTCCGTCGGAGACTCTTTACCTAGATCGGTGTTGCGGGGTGTCAGACTGACACCCCGCAGCAACGATCGCCGCGATGCGCGCCCCCGGGGGCGCGCAGCGGCTCAAAATCCTGAGGACGTCATATGACGTCCTGTCAGGAGTCTGCAACCACTTTGCCGCCGTCAATCCTCTATAGGGCGGGCGGCAAGTGGTTAATAAGTGCAAAAAAAAATACTTGGTAATCTTGATCTCGTCAGTTGTTCTCTGCCTCTGTTAATTCTTTTACAGGAGATAACAGAGGGTCTTGAGTGACAACTTTGCTCCCCTATAGATACAGTACGTGAGCGTTGTCACCCTATGACAAAAAGTGTGTACTGGCAGTGTCAACAAGTGACAATAAGAAAAAAAGACTAATGCAGCCACCACATCTAAGGACTTTAGTTTATTACAATTTTGTTTTCGAGTTTATATACTTATAAGATCCTGTCGGTGACCACCTCCCCTTTAGCATATTGTAGCCAAGCATGTTTAAACTAGAAAAGCAAGCAGCTCACATTTTTTTAAATAATATAAGAACTTAATATATTCTGCTTTATGTAAGCCGTGCTTACAGCATATTGAGGGGGCACCCATAATAGTTTTCAGAGGGTCGCTCGTTTGTTCTCTTTTCCATCATGCTGCAGTTCTTGTGTAAGAAGAATCTCGGCTCTGATTCTGCCACATATGAAGGCTCTGTACTACACCTGGGGTTGGCTGATATTTAAACACTTTGTACACCTTTTTAAAGTTGCCAGATTGTCACCATCTCTAATAAAAAGATCTGCTTACTCATTCATGCAATATTCATCCATTAGCTGGGAACTGGCAGTGTACTCATGTCAGAAGCATCTCAAGTGATTCAGACAGTATGCTATTTCAGGCTGCCTGACAAGTAACAGGATAAGAATCTGTTGTAATGACCTTCCTATCAAAGTTCTATGCTGGAGCTGGTGGAGAAAGGGGACTTTTCTGGTATCCAGATCTCTATTTCAAACGAAACTGTACATATATGTATTTTGGGATAATGTTAGGTTCCTTGTTAGGCCAATATCTGTGTGTTCATCCAGAAGTGATATCTTAGAGGTGGAAAATGGTGCCATGAGTCAGCCCCTGGCCTCTTGTATGTCTATATGTGGAAACTCCCAAAGAGATCTCCATTCATTTATTGCCATCATTCCTGTCCACCTTTTGTGGGTTGCAGAATCTCCTGTTGCATATTCCATAATATGAAATTCACAGGGAGAGGGAGATCCTTTCACAATGTTCACAGTAGCTGTGCAAACCCAGGAACCTAAAGAGGACGTAAACCCTGATGGGTTTTACTTCCTCTTTATTTCCCTGCAAAGGTAAAGCATAATGGGCTACTATGCATTGCATAGTAGCCCATTATGTGTCACTTACCTGAAACCGAAGCCTGCGATGTCACAGCTGTCCCGTGTTGCAGGAAGCGTCCATTCTTCACCCCTCTTCCTTCCGGGGCCGGGAACTCCGGCTCTGTGACCGGCCTGAGTCGTGTGACGTCACTCCCGCGCATGCACGCTGGAGCCACCAGTCACGGCATGACCTTCCTTTAAAACGGCACAATCGCTGTTTCTAAAGTGCGTCTGCGCTGTTTTCTACGGCACAGGCGACGTAGACATCGGCGCTCGTCTCTATTGTAAATAGCTCCTAAACCGTGGAGGTTTAGGAGATCTTTTCAGCACCTACAGGTAAGCCTTAATCTAGGCTTATTTGTAGGTAAAAGTGGTTGTACAGGGTGTACAACCACTTTAAATGTGAAGTTCACTTTTTCCAGAAAAATAGTCTATGCAGTCAAGGATCCCAGTAGATATTATTAGGGTTGCACCAATACCGGTATCAATGCCAATAACGAGCGTTTGCACAAGTGCTCTGCAAATGCTCCGACATCTAAAAAACCAATACCTCTGCGGTGCAATTTGAGCCCATACAAAATGAATGGGCTCAAATTAGTCGCGCAAAGAATCGCGTGAGATTTGAAACCCAGGCTTGTTATAGTGACTTCAGCCTGGGTTCACACAGGAGAACGCATTCCTGTTCAAATTGCATGCAATTATTTGCAGTGGGATTTGAGCCCATTCATTTTGTTTGGTCTCAGATCGCAAAGGTATCGGTACTCTGTATGGGCAAGTACTTGACTGAAAGTATTGGTACTTGCCGTCAAAAAAACGGTATTGGTGCAACCCTAGCTATTACAAAACTCTGTAGCTTTGTAAAATGTTAATTTTATTGTCAAACCTGCAAGTCATTTGGGCCCCCTTGGAAGCCTGGCTGTAAAACTTCCAGTTATCAGTCTCCATGGCCTACCTTGTTCTAAACATAAGAAATCTAACATACCTCCTACCATACTAACAGCATGGATGGAGGACTCTCCTGCTGCGAAATATTGTATTTTGACAGCCGATGCTGTTCAGGTGCAGACAGTTCCACCCATTCATGGAATTTCGGACTGTTCATCAGGAACCGTCTGAAAATCCCTCGTATGGCCAGCTTTATCTGTCACTATAGAAAAGTGTGCTAAGCTGCTGCAGGTATGATGATCAGGCACCTAAATGTGTCTGCACATACGGCAGCCTGCCAAACATTTCTGTCATGACTGAATGCCAAGCTGTTCTGATAGGCAAAGACCTAAAGGCCTATTCACGCTCTTGCATTGCAACTAAACAAGTCAAGACATGGCAACGCCTGTTATATGTGTAAATGGCAATGTCTTGCTATTTATTATGAACGGCTCTGTTGGCTTAATCAGATCACTCGTGTCTACTGTACTGCTGGTCATGGTTATTCCTGTTAAAGGCTATGTTACCTTATGGATGGTTTACTTTGTACTACCTTACCTGCTTACCGTTGTTGGGTTCTGCATACAGTGCATCCGGAAAGTATTCACAGTGCTTCACTTTTTCCACGTTTTGTTATGTTACAGCTTTATTCCAAAATGGATTCAAATTCATTATTTTCCTCAAAATTCTACAAATAATACCTTATAATGACAACGTGAAAGAAGTTTGTTTGAAATCTTTGCAAATTTATTAAAAATAAAATTGAAAATTATTGCATGTATATAAGTATTCACAGCCTTTGCCATGACACTCAAAATTGAGCTCAGGTGCATCCTGTTTTCACTGATCATCTTTTGAGATGTTTCTACAACTCGATTGGAGTCCATTTGTGGTAAATTCAGTTGATTGGATGTGATTTGGAAAGGTACAGTACATGTCCGAGCACAAACCAAGCTATGAAGTCCAAGGAATTGTCTCTAGACCTCCGAGACAGGATTGTATCGAGGCACAGATTTGGGGAAGGGTAGAAAAATATTTCTCCATATGTAAGTGGAGGAAGTTTAGAACCAACAGGACTCTTCTTAGAGCGGGCCGCCCGGCCAAACTGAACGATCGGGGAGAAGGCTTTTAGTCGGGGAGGTGACCAAAAACCAGATGGTCACTCTGACAGAGCGCCAGCATTTCTCTGTGGAGAGAGGAGAACCTTCCAGAAGAACAACTATCTCTGCAGCACTCCACAAATCAGGCCTGTATGGTAGAATGGCCAGACGGAAGCCACTCTTCAGTAAAAGGCAAATGACAACCCGCCTGGAGTTTGCCCAAAAGGCACCTAAAGGACTGTCAGACCATGAGAAACCAAATTCTCTGGTCTGATGAAACAAAGATTGAACTCTTTGGCCTGAAGCGTCATGTCTGGAGGAAACCAGGCACCGCTCATCACCTAGCCAATACCATCCCTACAGTGAAGCATGGTGGTGGCAGCATCATGCTGTGGGGATGTTTTTCAGCGGCAAGAACTGGGAGACTAGTCGGCATCGAGGGAAAGATGAATGCAGCAATGTACAGAGACCTCCTTGATGAAAACCTGCTCCACAGTGCTCTGGACCTCGAACTGGGGCGAAGGTTCATCTTCCAACAGGACAATGACCCTAAGCACACAGCCAAGATAACAAAGGAGTGGCTGCAGGACAAATCTGTGAATGTCCTTGAGTGGCCCAGCCAGAGCCCAGACTTGAACCCGATTGAACATCTCTGGAGAGATCTAAAAATGTCTGTGCACCGACGCTTCCCATCCATCCTGATAGTTTGAAAAGTTCTGCAAAGAAGAATGGGAGAAACTGCCCAATAATAGTTGTGGCAAGCATCATACTCAAAAAAGACCTGAGGCTGTAATTGGTGCCAAAGGTGCTTCAACAAAGTATTAAGCAAAGGCTGTGAATACTTATGTACATGGGATTTTTAAATTTGCAAAGATTTCAAACAAATTTGTTTCACGTTGTCAATAATGGGGTATTGTTTGTAGAATTTTGAGGAAAATAATTATTTAATCCATTTTGGAATAAGGCTGTAACACAAAATGTGGAAAAAGAGAAGCGCTGGGAATACTTTCTGGATGCACTATAGCCAAATTTATAGCCATTTCTCTGGTTTATATAGAAACTGTTTTATATGCTAAAGAAAAAACGTAAATGAACACCTTTTAAGAAAAATAAAATAAATATCTCCAACTCACCTTGCAGACAGACGTGTGTTTATGGTACACCGCAGTGTGCGGCAGTACACTACTGAGCTGTGCAATGCTCTATACATGTATGAAGTTCCATAAGGATCAATGGCCTTACCACTTTGGAGGGCCTTTAAATGCTCTTCTGACCCTGTTCACTATTTTAGCTAGGAGTGCAAAAGAAGTTACAATAAAAAAAATCCTCTGAATAAATAAGATAAAAAAAAAAAAAGAAAGTCATATGTCACAATTCCTTGACAAGTGTAATCGGGCTCCTAGAAATAAAGATTCTTACAAAATGTTTTTAATTTTTTTTTCTAGTTTTGCTTGGAGATGTTGCTGATGCTAAAACATTGACGAAAGTCTAATGGCATTTACCTTTACAAATTCAGTAATAGGTGGACTAGCACATTAAACACACGCTGGAGTCTAACCATACCATAACACCATATTATGCTTCCATTTTGCTGGAAGCTGAATGAGGCAGTTGAGCACCACTGCTGGGGGAATGCATTATTATGTCTTTACCATTAGACAACTTTCTTTTTGTTCTTCTGTATCCAGGGTACGATTGGTGGAAAGAGGATCCCCTCAGAGCCTACTCATTTTGGAATCTGGAAAGGTAAACTTGTCATAAAATAATGCTAAAAATGACCATACACAGGCCATTTCTTTGGGTTTTTTTGTGCAATACAACTAGTCTTTACTGATCTTTTCTAACATTTTAAATTAAAGCGGAGCTCCACCCTATTTGAATACATAAGCTCAATTGTATTGCAGCCTCTAATGCAGTTAAAAATGAAAAGTTTTTTGATTATTTTCTTTTGGTACAGTACCTTTTTGTTTTCTTCATCTTTCACTCAGCTTCCGGTCTGTCTAATGTGCGGGTAGTCTGCGGGAAGTGCGTCATTTCCTTTACCCGCACTGTCTCCTGGGAGCTTTTGTCATTGCTCCCTGGAGTCATTGCAAAGGATTGCTACTAGTTATCGCAGGATTTCGTACGGCTTAAGTGACGCAATTACACGCCCGTTGTGATGGCAACCCTCAGTGTTTACGGCGCCGCTCGCCCGTAAACACTGGGCATGCGCGGAAATGAGCGGTGAATGCTGGGAGCACAGCATTCACCGCATAGCGGAAATCAATGCTTGTGGGCTTCACATGCCCACAAGCAAAATGGGAACGGCTGGGATAGCATTGTCTTCTTTGCCACGAAGACGGACAGAAGCTGAATAAAAAGACACAAAAAGTGAGTACTATTTTATGAGTGGGTACGTGTCTGTATGTAAAAAAAAAAAGGTTCGCTGAACCTCTGCTTTTTTTTTTTTTTTTTTGCCATTTCAAGAGATTGCCTACAAAAAAAACTGTCACTAGACCATTCTCTTCAACAAAAATGTTCCCACAAGGTCATATATGCACCTTGAGTACAATGTCAGCGGCATTAGCATACTCATAGCTGTCACACAATTGACGACACACAAGATAGAACGTGTCCAGAGACGGGTAACAAAAATGGTGAAAGGTTTGGGGATAAAAAAAATATCGAAAGCGACTTCAGGAATATGTACAGTTTGGAGGAAAGAAGGGAAAGGGGAGACCTGATTGAAACCTTTAAATACATCAAGGGGGTTAATAGGGTTCACAAAGGCAGTTTGAAAACCAAAATTAAGAACCACGGGGACATGACCATCAAACTAACTGGAGGTAAGTTCAAAACTAATATTAGAAAGTATTATTTTACTGAAAGGGTAGTTGATGCTTGGAATAGACGACTACCAGCAGAGGTAGTGAGACAGTGGACCGTAAATGGCTTAAGACATGCTTGGGATAAACATAGATCTATAGTTAGACAACAAAGTTAATAAAAAGAAAAAGAAAATACCCCAAAAATGGGCAGACTCGATGGACTACTCTGTCTTTTTCTGCCGTCACTTTTCTAGTAAGTTAAGAGGCAAATTGCAAGTCAATAAAAATAGATAACGGAAAGTAAAAACTCTGCAAGTAGGCATTTAAAATGCTTGATTTTTTGTGTGTTTACTTGCAGTTTGTTAAAGATGAATTCCAGGTATTAATCTTTTTACAGTTATATTTGTCCAGCCTGGACCAAAGTAACTACATATATACCATACCTGTCCGATCCCCCTCAGAGTTGGAAATCACTGTAGTTGGCACTGCTACAACAGAGATCTTCACTAGCTTCCAGGTCGTGCTGCTTACTAAAAACAGGAGGTTACCGGCTCATCTTGCATTTTCTGAATGGATGCAAAGTGATTGTGACTTCATAGCCCTTTCTCTCTACCTCATCCAATCTGCAAATGTTTTGCACTCATTTTAAAAATGCAAAGCTTTCTCCAAATGGTGCCTGTTCTGAAAAAGTGACCACCTGTGCTTACAGTGCAGCAGGGAAGATGCTCAGCGCTAGACCCAGAAACTAGTGGAAATCACTGTGGTAGCGGTGCCTACTACAAGATTTCGAGCTTCCAGGGGGATCAGCCAGGTAAGGTATATGTACAGTATCTCACAAAAGTGAGTACACCCCTCACATTTTTGTAAATATTTTATTATATATTTTCATGTGACAACACTGAATAAATGACACTTTGCTCCAATGTAAAGTAGTGAGTGTACAACTTGTATAACAGTGTAAATTTGCTGTACCCTCAAAATAACTCGACACACAGCCATTAATGTCTAAACTGCTAGCAAAAAAATGAGTACACCCCTAAGTGAAAATGTCCAAATTGGGTCCAAAGTGTCAATATTTAGTGTGGCCACCATTTATTTTCCAGCACTGCCTTTTCTAAATAGGTTAATTTAAGCTAATGCATTGTTGGTTCACTTACCTTTTCCTTTGATTTACCTTCTAAATGTTTTTTTTCTTTGTCTGAATTTCTCACTTCCTGTTTCTCCTCACTAAACTTCACACCATCATCCGAGTGGTGTGGAGTCCCCCAGAACAGCTTACTGAACAGCTTACTGAGGAGAAACAGGAAGTGAGAAATTCAGACAAAGAAAACAAAGAAAAAAAATATTTAGAAGGGAAATCTAAGGAAAAGGTAAGTGAACCAACAATGCACTAGCTTAAAGGAACCTATTTAGAAAATAAAAAACTAACCTTTACAACCCCTTTAACCCTCTTGGGTATGGCGTTCACCAGAGCTGCCACTGGAGTCCTCTTCCACTCCTCCATGATGACATCACAAAGCTGGTGGATGTTGGAGACCTTGCGCTCCTCCACCTTCAGTTTGAGGATGCCCCACAGATGCTCAATAAGGTTTAAGTCTGGAGACATGCCTGGCCAGTCCATCAACTTTACCCTCAGCTTCTTTAGCAAGGCAGTGGTCACCTTGGAGGTGTGTTTGAGGTTGTCATGTTGGAATACTGCCCTGCAGCCCAGTTTCCGGAGGGAGGGGATCATGCTCTGCTTCAGTATGTCAGAGTACATGTTGGCATTCAGGCCTCAATGACCTGTAGCTCTCCAGTGCCGGAAGCACTTATGCAGCCCCAGACCATGACACTCCCACCACCATGCTTGACTGTAGGCAAGACACCCTTGTCTTTGTACTCCTCATCTGGTTGCAGCCACACACGCTTGACACCATCTGAACCAAATTTATCTTGGTCTCATCAGACCACAGAAAATGGTTTCCGTAATCCATGTCCTTAGTCTGCTTGTCTTCAGCAAACTGTTTACGGGCTTTCTTGTGCATCATCTTTAGAAGAGGCTTCCTTCTGGGACAACAGCCATGCAGACCAATTTGATGCAGTGTACTGCAAATGGTCTGAGCACTGACAGGCTGACCCCCCCACCCCTTCAACCTCTGCAGCAATGCTGGCAGCACTCATACGTCTATTTCCCAAAGACAACCTCTGGATATGACGCTGAGCACGTGCACTCAACTACTTTGGTCGACCCATGGCAATGCCTGTTCTGAGTGGAACCTGTCCTGTTAAACTGCTGTATGGTCTTGGCCACCGTGCTGCAGCTCTTATAGATCCTCAGAGTTCTTTGCCATGAGGTGCCATGTTTAACTTCCAGTGACCAGTATGAGAGAGTGAGAGCAATAACACCAAATTTAACACACCTGCTCCCCCTTCACACCTGAGACCTTGTAACACTAACGAGTCACATGATACCAGGGAGGGAAAATGGCTAATTGGGCCCAGTTTGGACATTTTCACTTAGGGGTGTACTCACTGTGTGTTGAGTTATTTTGAGGGGACAGCAAATTTACACTGTTATACACTCACTCCTTTACATTGTAGCAAAGTGTAATTTCTTCAGTGTTGTCACATGAAAAGATATAATAAAATATTTACAAAAATGTCAGGGGTGTACTCACTTTTGTGAGATACTGTATGTATAAACATCCATACGTAGAATTCACTTTTATGTTTATGACGGGATCTTTTTAAAGTAAACCTATAGAGTAGCCATGTATAGTACAAAAAAGCAACCGTTGGCTAGCATGGTCAATAGCTGGTATACTTGTACTGTTGAAGATCAGCTCACCATATTATTGTAGAATTATATGCAAGTAACAGAACTTAAAAATTTTCATAGAGCCCCATCAGCAATCTGGAATGTGAGCTTTAAAAACAAACAGGTATTCCATGTTACCTTTGGTAATTCCAAGCTATTTGCAGCTTTAATTTATTGTATGACGACACTGGAGGTTTTAGCATCTATGAAAAGCAAATGTGCTCATTCACCTCATAGTGCTCCTTAGCTTTTAAGTTGCACACTAACTTAAAAAAAATGCTCCTAGAGGAGTTTAGCATTTTGACTGTAGAAGCAACTAATGTTATCCTATGTGTCCATGCACATAAGGTCAGGGCTCAACAAATCCCAGGCAGCAGGTCGCCATTGCGACTAGAAATTGCGACCTGGCGACTAGGCTTTTGTCAGCCCGTTATCAGGCATGAGCGATGACTTTTGCCTGACACACCGGACATGTAGTGTCGGGCAGCTGGTTGTCAACCGCGCGATCCACTAGTTCTGGGAGGGCGTCTCTTGATATCCTCCCAGAACTCTGCCCCCCCCTGCATGCCCCCGGACACAGCTGATCACAGATCGAGGTAAAGAGCCAATCACAGCGGCCCTTTACTATCTCCAATCACAGCTGATCACATTGTAAACAGACTTGCCGGTTATCGGCAGTACTTTCCTCAGCGCTGTCACATCGTGAGGAAAGGAGAGCCAGTAACCGGCAATTCTGATAGGTACATATTCACTGATTATCAGTGCCACCTCATCAGTGCTAATCAGCGCAGCCTTATCAGTGCCACCTCCATGGTGCCCATCAGTGAAGAAAAAAAATATTGGGGAAACATTTTTTCCCCCAAATTTTTCATTTTGTTTGTTTTGTTTAGCAAAAACTAACCCCAGTTGTGATTAATCACCACCAAAAGAAAGTTATGTTTGTCTCAAAAAATGATAAACAATGTCATAAAGGTACAGTGTAGCATGTCCACGTAATTGTCATTCAAAGTTTGACAGCCCTGAAAGCTGAAAATTGGCCTGGGCAGGAAGGGGGTGAAAGTGCCCAGTAGGCAAGTGGTAAACCTCTAAAAACAAAAAACTTTAGTTCTGCTGCTTACCTGCAGTTTACAGGCATTTATAGGAAGGGACATTTAGAGGCAGAAAAGAAAAACTTCGCGCCAGCGCATTCAGGAGAGGAGTGTACCAGCGTCCAAAAAAACAAATTGACGTGCCTAAGGGTGTGTAAACATGCCTAAACTTTCTTTACTAGATTAATTGCATTAATATTTTGGCCAGTGGAATGAATGAATGCCCAAGTGATTGACGCTCCTAAATGCATTTGTAAAATGTGGCCACCTTTAACTATGCTTTTTTTCTCCCCTGGAGCATAGGCGCTCAGGGGGGGAAGAAACATCCTGTGTGCATGGGGCCTAAGGCTTACTGCACAGGGGATCAATTATTACTCTCATCACTCTCGTATCATTTGCTAATTTGTACATTTGAAATGTTTTCCTTCAAGCCACTAAAAAATGTATCAAACAGATTGAATTTACCACATTGTACATTTTTTAGTATGTAAAATATGATTCATGAGAATTACAGGCTTGCAATTGTTAAGCAACTATGTGTAAGAGTATTGGTGAGATCTTTAGGCTGGGTTTAAAGTCATGCAAATTGGATGCGGCTTTCCCTGCATCCAATTCGCACGACAGGAGGTCTCAATGTGGACAGTTCACACACCTCCGGAGTGGCCGCGTTCCGCAATGAAGAAGGGTCCTGTGCGTCTTTGGCTCCGAAGCAGGTGCAAATTCAGGCAGAAATTCTGACCTGATTCACACATGAATCGGTGTACAGGGACACACTGGACCCACTGCTGTGAGCCGCGGCAGCAGCAAGTGTAAACCCAGCCTCATTCAGCATTGTAGTTCAGAATTGCAAAAACAAAATCAGAAGTATATTTATTACGCTGTAATACAATTTTTTTTTTTTTTTTGCTTGCCAGATTTTGCCTGGTGTCACAGTGATAATTGTAAACCCAGAGACCAAAGGGCCCATTGGAGATTCTCATCTTGGTGAGGTTAGTGTACAACTTTTTTTTTTTTTTATCTAGCCATTTATACAAATTCATCATTCATATGCTTTTCTTTAAAGCCAAGCTATTCTTAAACTTTAGTGCATTGGATGTTAATGTTTTCAATGTCATTTACATGTCTAAGCTGGATAAGGAATTAATACAACTCATTAGTCGCCCCCAAAGTAGCTTTGAGACCAGGGGTCTCAAACTGGCCTCCCTCCCAGCTGTTGCAAAACTACAAGTCTCATCATGCCTCTGCCTGTGGGAATCATGCCTGTAACTGTCAGCCTTGCAATGCCTCATGGGACTTGTAGTTTTTCAACAGCTGGGGGGCTGCCTGTTTGAGACCCCTGTTCTAGACTATGGAAGTCTGTTTACAGATATGGAGAAGACATTGAGCAGTGGAAGTAGGGACTTAAAGTCTTCCTAAACACAGGACCTTGCATTCACTATATCTGGTCTCCCACAGTACACAGAACATGGAAATGCAATTGTTTTAGTAAACATAAACTGCTAAATACCTTTTCTCATCAGCAGTATACATCAGTCTTGTGACTTCTATCAGTGTCTGGTTAAAGCTTGTAGAAGGTGTTTTCATTCTCCTCTGACTGTCCTTTGAGGCTGCAGGACCCCTGACCCTCTGGACAGTGCTGATTGGCCCTCTGTTGATCACATGCACCCTCCCAAGAAAAAAAAAAACTCTCTAGCAATACACATCAAACTGAGCATGTGCAGAGTGACTCCAAAGGCTCTGCATTTTCAGGAGATGGATTGGGGACAGTAAAATAAAGGGAGGATCAAAGAGGATAGGATCAAACAGCCTTTTTACACAATGTTGAGGATTAACCCCTTAGGTTCCACAGTGAGTATAACCAACATGCTTTACTGCATATATAGCCTGATTTTACTGTTGTGGGTTTCGTAACACTTTAAATGACCTTGTCTATGAGAAAGACTAACTTAAGCTTACATTCTTCATAAGGCACGTTTAACTCCCAAAAGACTTGTCATCTTACACATGGCCAAAATTGCCCCAAATGAGGAACAGACCCCTAATTTTTCCATTTCTTTTGGAGCTGCCTTGTCTTTCAGACATTCTGGCTACAGGCTACAGATGTCGTTAATCACTGTGGGCCACACTGCCCCTCTTCTTCCTAAATTATCCCTTTCAGGAATAAGTGGTCATAGTATTAATGATCATAACCTAACATTCTAATCAATTACTTTTCCTAGCTTGCAAAATAATAGCCACACATTTGGTGTCCTCCTCCATTAGAAAAATTGCATGGTCAATGTTGCCTTAGGTTAACAAGTAAGAAGTGCAATTTAAATATGCTCCCGCACCCACCTCATTTGGGCAGGCAGTTACACACTGATGGGAAGACTCAATGAACCACCGGTCCTAGAGCACCCAACAGCTCCCTGGTAGTTCATTGAGAACTACAAGCTGACAGCTGCAAAGGTAGTTCTCCCATTCACAGAACCCATTCACTGTGAATGAAGGACGTGTTTCTTTTTATAAATTGTGACAGCATGTGCGGGGAGAAGATCCCCGCTCGCTGTCACAACGGGCAATCGGGGGGAGCGGGGGGCTGCTGCAACGGTAACGTCTGTTACACCCTGAATATGGCTGTAACATGTTACAAAAGGTGAACTTATCTTTTAAAATGTAATCAGACCCGAGCATTTTTCTATGCCCCGGGAATAAAGCTGCTTGTATTTAGTCGCCCTAATACATTTGGGGACACTGATTTGCATTTAATTGTCTTGCAATAATTGTGTTCTTTAACTGATATGATTTACCTCTCCCATGCAACAGCCAGCTCTACGCTGCTTCATTACTATAACCTTTTCCAGCCTGCTGACTGCATGTCTGTTTCCTGCAGATCTGGGTGAACAGCCCACACACAGCCAGCGGATATTACATGAT
Organism: Rana muscosa; assembly: GCA_029206835.1. Lineage (NCBI taxonomy): Eukaryota > Metazoa > Chordata > Amphibia > Anura > Ranidae > Rana > Rana muscosa. The sequence continues at coordinate 891,541,977 of CM055117.1, read as the reverse complement.
CTATGACAGTGAGAGTCTGCAGGCTGACCATTTTAATACAAGACTAAGCTTTGGAGACACACACACACTTTGGGCAAGAACCGGTTACCTGGGCTTTGTGCGCAGAACAGAACTGACAGATGCAAGTGGAGGTATTGTAATTTTACTGTTTGAATATTGCTGACCGATCACTTTACAGTGTACATGGACTTATTCGAATTGGCCTTTGGGTCCAATATCTTTTGCACAGTTGTAGCATTCAAACACTAGTCCAGTTTGGTCAGCAATCTAGCTGTAACCTTTGGGTTTCCAGGAGGAAAACCGAGTATGTAAGCAAAATCCAATAATACTTGGAAAAATGCACCAAAACAGTGCCTGTGTTGAGGGGCCTTGGGCTTGTGATGATGTCATCAGTTTCAGATGTTTCTGAAATCATTTAGAATTCATTGTCTGGTGCCTTTGACCTACTTTATAGTGTAATTCCACTTTTGCAATCACATCTGGGAAAATCCCACTATATATTGGTGTTACCATTCACACAGCATACCTACATTTTATTTTTCTCTTTAATTTCAGTGCTCATTCAGTGCTTTCTAAATCCTGGGACCTGTGTCACTGGTGTAGGGCTCAGGATCTCTTTCTAGTACTGTCTTCTGAGAAAATATACTTAAAGGGGTTGTAAAGGTTCGTTTTTTATTTTCTAAATAGGTTCCTTTAAGCTAGTGCATTGTTGGTTCACTTACCTTTTCTTTCGATTTCCCTTCTAAATGTTTTTTTTCTTTGTCTGAATTTCTCACGTCCTGTTCCTCCTCAGTAAGCTGTTCAGTAGGCTGTTCTGGCTGGCTAACCACCGCTCGGATGATGGGGGGAAGCTTACTGAGGAGGAACAGGAAGTGAGAAATTCAGACAAAGAAAAAAAACATTTATACCGCGTACACACGTGCGTTTTTCATAACGAGAAACATGCCATTTTTTAAATTGGTAGTGAAAAACGGTCGTGTGTAGGCTCCAGAGCATTTTTCTCGACGAGAAAAATGGGCATTAAAAATTTAGAACCTGCTCTATTTTTTCTCGTCGTTTTTTACGTCGTGAAAACCGGTCGCGTGTGCGCTTTAACGACGGGGAAAAAAATGTGCATGCTCAGAAGCAAGTTATGAGACGGGAGCGCTCTTTCTGGTAAAACTAGCGTTCGTAATGGAGATGGCACATTCGTCATGCTGTAACGGACTGAAAAGCGCGAATCGGCTCTCACCAAACTTTTACTAACACGCGGTAACACGAAATCAGCAAAAGCAGCCCAAAGGGTGGCGCCATCCGAATGGAACTTCCCCTTTATATTGCCGTTGTACGTGTTGTCGTACGTGTTGTCGTACATCACCGCGCTTTACTCAAGCATTTTTTTTCAAGATAGTGTGTATGCAAGACAGGCTTGAGAAGAATCACGTCGAGAAAAACTTTGTTTTTTTCCATGACATTAAAAACGGTCGTGTGTACGCAGCATTAGAAGGGAAATTGAAATAAAAGGTAAGTGAACCAACAATGCACTAGCTTAAAGGAACCTATTTAGAAAATAAAAAACAAACCTTTACAACCCCTTTAAAGAGGAACCACCCAACAGGCTGAACGAGAGAAATTCTTAGGTTCTTCAAGTGGTGTCGGCAGGGTGTTTTCCAGTGAACATTTTGAAAAAGCCTGTGCCCTAAATGGATGCCAATTATGTAGATGGGTGGAACACGTGGTAAATAATAATTGTACAGTGGGCACTATACTTTGCCACATAATGGTGATTCGCCATTCTGTGCAGCAATTTCTTGTAGGTCCAGGGTAGCTTTATGACATACCAGGGGTTTTGTCCTTAACACCTTAAGCTCAAAAGAGGTAGCTTGTGAGTATAAGACCTACAGAATCTGACAAGCCCTTGCATGCTCAAAGGCTGTCATGCTAATCTTTACTGGCTTGGAACAAGCACATGTATTTCAAGTGTACTGACATTCAAAGCAAACGTGACACAAAATAAACATGGATGCTGCCATTGCTGACCTCTCCTTAAGTAAATGCTAGTTGTCTTGCTGTCAGTGACTCAAAAAGTGGCATGGATAGGGATGACAACCCCGAAGCATGCAGCAATGGCAGTTCCGCCAAGCTTTTTATATATATATATATATATATATATATATATATATATATATATATATACATTTTACATTTTTTAGTGTATATTTTAATGAAAAAATTGTTATTATTGAAACATTATAGGTAAAAACTTTATATTGCCATGTTTTTGTTGCTTGCCTTTCCCCAGGACGGCATGATGCCTTGTTTGTCGTTGGCGCACTGGATGAAACACTGGAGTTAAGAGGTCTGCGCTACCATCCTATCGATATTGAGACCTCCGTGTCACGTACACATCGGAGCATTGCAGAATGGTGTGTATGCCAGCCTAGCGTACTTGATTACTATGAACTGTCTGTTTCCCTACATACCCATTCACACTTTCTTCCTCATTAAAAAAATGTTGAATCTAAAAATATATCTGGTGTTTGTAGGGTAATAAAGAAATGTCATATTACTGATACTTTGAAACATGACAAATTCCTTTGGGTTTGGCTAATGTTAATGGTCCAATGGTTTTAGCAGCCTTTATGCTTGAGATGGAACTACCAAACTAACAGCCTATAGAGCTGCTGTGGAGCCTTAGAGAGAAGGAAGGTAGGTGGCAGAGTCCAAAACATCTCTTCTCTCCTTACCTGTCCAGGGAAATTGAAAGTACTTTAGCAATCATATGGACACTGGGCTTATGCTGGCCACACATGTTGCAATCTAAATTGTACAATCATCAATGTGCAGTCTTCTTTAGATTTAACTGCATAATGTGGGGGCCAACCTAAGGCCCCTTTCACACTGGGGCGATAGGTGCGTCGGCGGTAAAGCGCTGCTATTTTTAGCGGCGCTTTACCGTCAATTTTGCAGCGCTATTCGGCCGCTAGCTGGGCGCTTTTACACCCGCTAGTGGCCGAGAAAGGGTTAAAACCACCGCAAAGTGCCGCTGCAGCGGCGCTTTGCCGGCGGTATAGCTGCGGTGCCCATTCATCAATGGGCAGGAGCGGTATATGCACCGCTCCTTCACCGCTCCAAAGATGCTGCTAGCAAGACTTTTTTTACCGTCCTGCTAGCGCACCACTCCAGTGTGAAAGCCCTAGGGGCTTTCACACTACAGAGACAGCAGCAGCTCTTTCAGCGCGCTTTGCAGGTGCTATTTTTAGCGTTATAGCACCTGCAAAGCGCCTCAGTGTGAAAGGGGTCTAAATAATTTGTTTACTTTAAATCCAGTCAGAGATATGCTTCGGAGTTTGACCCATTCATCTCTTCAAATGTGTGAAACCTTATTCGCTCTGGATAACCTCCCATTGGCTTCCCCTTTTATTCTCTCACTTTCCTATCCCCTCCTTCCTAATTTTCTCCTTATGTCCACACTAAAGCCTTGACCATATTTTGTATTACCTCCAGGACCATACTGTACGTTATGTAGGTTATTTTTTCAAATACCCTTTCCTGTTCAGTTGACAGGTATATGACATTGTTTGTTTATTTGCTATAAACCACCTTAAAGGGTTTTGACAATATACATTCTATACATGCTTCAATACTGTTATATAACATTACCTTTTAGTTTGCATCACACGTTGTGTGTCAATATTCAGAGTTGTCAAACTGTGAGCATACTTGTCTTAATATGATCTGTCTCTGTTTTATATGCATATATTGTAAACATTTTTTCTAATAAAACTTGACTAAACATAAATCCAGTCAGGGAAGCCTTCACACTGCATAAATGTTAAAAGATGCAAAGGAAATTGCATAATAAGATTGTAACTTGTGTGGCCAGCTTTATTTCCTTGGCGGAGTTATCCACTACCCAACAGTCAGTGCACTTCATTTAGGTCAACAGTGACCAACAATGTAAAGTGGTCTTTCTTCCCCACTGACCACTAGTGTAAGGGGGCTTTTCTTCCCCACTGACCACTAGTGTAAGTAGGCTTTTCTTCCCCACTGACCACCAGTGTAAGGGGGCTTTTCTTCCCCACTGACCACCAGTGTAAGGGGGCTTTTCTTCCCCACTGACCACCAGTGTAAGGGGGCTTTTCTTCCCCACTGACCACCAGTGTAAGGGGGCTTTTCTTCCCCACTGACCACCAGTGTAAGGGGGCTTTTCTTCCCCACTGACCACCAGTGTAAGGGGGCTTTTCTTCCCCACTGACCACCAGTGTAAGGGGGCTTTTCTTCCCCACTGACCACCAGTGTAAGGGGGCTTTTCTTCCCCACTGACCACCAGTGTAAGGGGGCTTTTCTTCCCCACTGACCACCAGTGTAAGGGGGCTTTTCTTCCCCACTGACCACCAGTGTAAGGGGGCTTTTCTTCCCCACTGACCACCAGTGTAAGGGGGCTTTTCTTCCCCACTGACCACCAGTGTAAGGGGGCTTTTCTTCCCCACTGACCACCAGTGTAAGGGGGCTTTTCTTCCCCACTGACCACTAGTGTAAGGGGGCTTTTCTTCCCCACTGACCACTAGTGTAAGGGGGCTTTTCTTCCCCACTGACCACCAGTGTAAGGGGGCTTTTCTTCCCCACTGACCACTAGTGTAAGGGGGCTTTTCTTCCCCACTGACCACCAGTGTAAGGGGGCTTTTCTTCCCCACTGACCACCAGTGTAAGGGGGCTTTTCTTCCCCACTGACCACCAGTGTAAGGGGGCTTTTCTTCCCCACTGACCACCAGTGTAAGGGGGCTTTTCTTCCCCACTGACCACCAGTGTAAGGGGGCTTTTCTTCCCCACTGACCACCAGTGTAAGGGGGCTTTTCTTCCCCACTGACCACCAGTGTAAGGGGGCTTTTCTTCCCCACTGACCACCAGTGTAAGGGGGCTTTTCTTCCCCACTGACCACCAGTGTAAGGGGGCTTTTCTTCCCCACTGACCACCAGTGTAAGGGGGCTTTTCTTCCCCACTGACCACCAGTGTAAGGGGGCTTTTCTTCCCCACTGACCACCAGTGTAAGGGGGCTTTTCTTCCCCACTGACCACCAGTGTAAGGGGGCTTTTCTTCCCCACTGACCACCAGTGTAAGGGGGCTTTTCTTCCCCACTGACCACCAGTGTAAGGGGGCTTTTCCTCCCCACTGACCACCAGTGTAAGGGGGCTTTTCTTCCCCACTGACCACCAGTGTAAGGGGGCTTTTCTTCCCCACTGACCACCAGTGTAAGGGGGCTTTTCTTCCCCACTGACCACCAGTGTAAGGGGGCTTTTCTTCCCCACTGACCACCAGTGTAAGGGGGCTTTTCTTCCCCACTGACCACCAGTGTAAGGGGGCTTTTTTTACCCTACTGATCACCAGTGTAAGGGGGCTTTTTTTACCCTACTGATCACCAGTGTAAGGGGGCTTTTTTTACCCTACTGATCACCCGTGTAAGGGGTTTTTTTTTACCCTACTGATCACCAGTGTAAGGGGGCTTTTTTTACCCTACTGATCACCAGTGTAAGGGGGCTTTTTTTACCCTACTGATCACCAGTGTAAGGGGGCTTTTCTTCCCCACTGACCACCAGTGTAAGGGGGCTTTTCTTCCCCACTGACCACCAGTGTAAGGGGGCTTTTCTTCCCCACTGACCACCAGTGTAAGGGGGCTTTTTTTACCCTACTGATCACCAGTGTAAGGGGGCTTTTTTTACCCTACTGATCACCAGTGTAAGGGGGCTTTTTTTACCCTACTGATCACCAGTGTAACGGGGTTTTTTTTACCCTACTGATCACCAGTGTAAGGGGGCTTTTTTTACCCTACTGATCACCAGTGTAAGGGGGCTTTTTTTACCCTACTGATCACCAGTGTAAGGGGGCTTTTTTTACCCTACTGATCACCAGTGTAAGGGGGCTTTTCTTCCCCACTTTCTTATCCGCAGACCAATAATCAAAGTGGTTATTTAACCACTTAACGACCGCCCACTGTAAATATACGTCAGCAGAATGGCACCGACAGGCAGAATCACGTACATATACGTGATTGCCTTTGTATAGTTGGGGGGTCCGATCGGACCCCCCTTCTTTACAGTGGGTGGTCGTTTTACCTTCGGGAGCGATCCGGCATGAGGGGACGGCCGTTCGATTCCGGCCACCCCCTCTCGATCGCTCCCGGCGAATGAGAGAGCTTCCCCTGCCTGCCAGGAAGGAGGAAGTGATGTCATCTCTCCTGGGGCGCTCACATATACCGAGCGCCGTACAGTAGAAGATGCCAGGTTAGTACACACAACACTACACTGACACCAGGACACATAGGCACATAAATCGCCCCCCCAGCCCCCAGTCACAGTGTCACTGATTGCAGTGACCATTTATTTAGTGATCACTGCAATCAGTGACATTTGTGACTGTAAAAGTGTCACTACATTTAGTTTTAGGTCCAGTGTAGCCCCCTAACCCCCCCTAATAAAGGTTTAACCCCCTGATCACCCCCCAGATAACCCTTTCACCCCCTAGCACCGCCGTCACTAAGCAATCATTTTTCTGATCGATGTCTTAGCGTCGGTGATGCTGATCGGTAGCCAGTATTTTTTTTTAGGTTCGCCGCAGGTTTTTATAGCGTCGGGTACCCCCATATATTACCTAATGAAGGTTTAACCCCCTTGATCGCCCCCCAGGTAACCCTTTCACCCCCTATCACCACTGTCACTAAGTTATAATTTTTCTGATCGATGTCTTAGCGTCGGTGATGCTGATCGGTAGCCAGTAATTTTTTTTAGGTTCGCCGCAGGTTTTTATAGCGTCAGGTACCCCCATATATTATCTAATAAAGGTTTTAACCCCCTAATTGCCCCTAGTTAACCCTTTCACCAGTGATCATCATATAAGTGTTACGGGTGACGCTGGTTGGTTAGTTTGCTTTTTATAGTGTCAGGGCACCCGCCGTATATAACCCAATAAAGGTTTAACCCCCTGATCGCCCGGCGGGTGATATCAGTTAGGTTTTAGCGTCAGAGAGGGTCTGCGTCACACCCCAGGCAGCGTCAGGTTAGTGCCAGTAGCGCTAACACCCACACGTGAAGCATACACCCCCCTTAGTGGTATAGTATCTGAACAGATCAATATCTGATCTGATCAGATCTATACTAGCGTCCCCAGCAGTTTAGGGTTCCCAAAAACGCACTGTTAGTGGGATCAGCCCAGATACCTGCTAGCACCTGCGTTTTGCCCCTCCGTCCAGCCCAGGCCACCGAAGTGCAGTATCAATCGATCACTGTCACTTGCAAAACACAACAGACTGATCCCTGCGACTCCAGTGCTGTAGGAGGTGATTTCACCACCACAGTTAAAAAAAAAAAGCATATATGCCGAAGCATTGGGGCAGCAGGAGCGGAGGAGCGATTTTGCTCCTAATGCCGCGTATATACGGTCGAAATTCCGACGGAGGCTTGCCCATGGAAAAGTCTGACCATGTGTACGCGGCATAACTTTTGCGAGAAGATGCCCCCATGCTTCGGCATATATAAGTGGTGCATGTATGCCCATCATTAGAAGTGGGTGGATGAAGGGCGGTATTCTAATGGTGGGCATACCCACCGATCAATCTTTTTTTTTTCGTTCAGCCAACAGGCTGCATGAAAAAAAAAGATTACAATACATGTCCAACAAGGACCAGCAACGTACTGGTATGTTGCTGGACTTTGAATGTTTATACCAGAATGATGCCTGCGGGTTTAGGTATCATCTTGGTATCATTCTTTTCAGCCAGCGGCCGGCTTTCATGTAAAAGCAATCCTAGTGGCTAATTAGCCTCTGGACTGCTTTTACAAGCAGTGGGAGGGAATGTCCCCCCCCCGGATATAAAAAGCGCCATTGGGAAATTGGGAAAGCATTTTATCACACCGATCTTGGTGTGGTCAGATGCTTTGAGGGCAGAGGAAATATCTAGGGTCCAATAGACCCCAGTTTTTTCAAAAAAGAGTACCTGTCATTACCTATTGCTATCATAGGGGATATTTACATTCCCTGAGATAACAATAAAAGTGATATAAATAAATATGGAAGCAACAGTTTAAAAATAAAATAAAAAAGCAAAATTAATAATAAAAAAAAAAAAAGCACCCCTGTCCTGCCCTGCTCTTGCCCAATGGCGAACGCAAGCGTCGGTCTGGCGTCATATGTAAACAGCAATTGCACCATGCATGTGAGGTATCACCGCGAAGGTCAGATCGAGGGCAGTAATTTTAGCAGTAGACCTCCTCTGTAAATCTAACGGGGTAACCTGTAAATGCTTTTAAAGGCTTTTAAAAATGTATGTAGTTTGTCGCCAATGCGCGTTTGTGCGAAATTTTAAAGCATGTCGTGTTTGGTATCTATGTACTCGGCCTAAGATCATCTTTTTTATTTCATCAAACATTTGGGCAATATAGTGTGTTTTAGTGCATTAAAATTAAAAAAGTGTATTTTTTCCCAAAAAAATGCGTTTGAAAAATCGCTGCGCAAATACTGTGTAGAAAAAAAAATTGCAACACCCACCATTTTATTCTGTAGGGCCTTTGCTTTAAAAATATATATAATGTTTGGGGGTTCAACATAATTTTCTTGCAAAAAAAAAAATGTTTTCATGTAAACAAAAAGTGTCAAAAAGGGCTTTGTCTTCAAGTGGTTAGAAGAGTGGATGTAAGCTTCCTAATGTTGTGTATAAAATGCCAGAACAGTTCAAAACCCCCCCAAATGACCCCATTTTGGAAAGTAGACACCCCAAGCTATATACTGAGAGGCATGTCGAGTCCATGGAATATTTTATATGTTGACACAAGTTGCGGAAAAAATACAATTTTTTTTTTTTGCACAAAGTTGTCACTAAATGATATATTGCTCAAACATGCCATGGGCATATGTGGAATTACACCCCAAAATACATTCTGTTGCTTCTCCTGAGTACGGAGATACCACATGTGTGAGACTTTTTGGGAGCCTAGCCGCGTACGGGACCCCAAAAACCAAGCACCGCCTTTAGGCTTTCTAAGGGTGTCAATTTTTGATTTCACTTCTCACTGCCTATCACAGTTTCGGAGGCCATGGAATGCCCAGATGGCACAAAACCCCCCCAAATGACCCCATTTTGGAAAGTAGACACCCCAAGCTATTTGCTGAGAGGTATTGTGAGTATTTTGCAGATCTCGCTTTTTGTCACAAAGTTTTGAAAATTGAAAAAAAAAGAAAAAAAAAAATGTTCTTTCTTCATTTTCAAAAACAAATGAGAGCTGTAAAATACTCACCATGCCTCTCAGCAAACAGCTTGGGGTGTCTACTTTCCAAAATGGGGTCATTTGGGGGGGTTTTGTGCTATTTTGGCATTTTATGGCCTTCAAAACTGTGATAGGTAGTGAGGAGTGAAATCAAAAATTTGCGCCCTTAGAAATCCTGGAGGCGGTGCTTGGTTTCCGGGGTCCCGTACGTGGCTAGGCTCCTAAAAAGTCCCACACATGTGGTATCCCCGTACTCAGGAGAAGCAGCAGAATGTATTTTGGGGTGCAATTCCACATATAACCATGGCATGTGTGAGCAATATATCATTTAGTGACAACTTTTTGTAATTTTTTTTTTTTTTTTGTCATTATTCAATCACTTGGGACAAAAAAAAAAATATTCAATGGGCTCAACATGCCTCTCAGCAATTTCCTTGGGGTGTCTGCTTTCTAAAATGGGGTCATTTGGGGGGGTTTTGTACTGCCCTGTCATTTTAGCACCTCAAGAAATGAGATAGGCAGTCATAAATTAAAAGCTGTGTAAATTCCAGAAAATGTACCCTAGTTTGTAAACGCTATAACTTTTGCGCAAACCGATAAATATACGCTTATTGAATTTTTTTTTACTAAAGACATGTGGCTGAATACATTTTTGCCTAAATGTATGACTAAAATTGAGTTTATTCGATTTTTCTTATAACAAAAAGTAGAAAATATCATTTTTTTTCAAAATTTTCGGTTTTTTTTCCGTTTATATCGCAAAAAATAAAAATCGCAGAGGCAATCAAATACCATTAAAAGAAAGCTCTATTTGTGGGAAGAAAAGGACGCAAATTTCGTTTGGGTACAACATTGCATGTCCGCACAATTTACAGTTAAAGCAGCGCAGTGCAAAATTCTGAATTCACCTCTGGTCCTTTAGCTACCAAATGGTCCGGGGCTTAAGTGGTTAAACTGACTCCCAATGTAAACAGGTCACCTCACTGACCACCAATGTTTGAGGCACCTCAGTGACCACCAATGTAAATGGGTCACCTCACTGTCCACTTATGTAAAGAGGCCCTTCTCCATTGACCAATAATGTAACATTAACTTTCTCTACAGACTATCCATGTAAAGGGATCTGTTTTTACTGTCCATCAATGTAAAAGGGCTCTTTTCCACTGACCACCAGTGTAAAGGAGGACCTGTTTTCTGCCAATGTAGGCGGGTCCTTGTCTATTGCCCACCAATGTAAGTGGTTCCATTTCTACTGACCACCAATGTATGGGGGGGTCCTCCTCCACTGACCACCCTTGTAAGGCTACATTCACACCGGCAAAAATCTTCTAATTCTTACTGTAGCTCTGAGCAGCTAGGTGCGGCCACCTGCCCCGCTCACTATGACAGGTCGCCAGTGTTTGCAGCTTTATGTGGCTCTCTGCAGTGATCGCTGCTGAATGCACTTTGCTGGCTGTGCGAACAGCCCTGAATACCTGCGTCCGCCGGCAACCTGTCATTATAGTGAACAGGGACGGTGGCCGCTCAAAGACATAGTAGGAATCAGAAGATTCCTGCCTCTACAATTTGCACCAGCCTAAATTGCTAGTGTGAATTAAACCTACGGGAGCTTCTATTTTAGGTGCATAATGCCAATTTCCACTGAATGGTTAGAGCCTAATAAAACTTTGGTTTCGGCTCTGTAGTTTGGAGTTATGCTAGTATTTATGCTTCTACTAACCACAGAAGGGAGTTTTATCTCTTGCTCCTTTTTATTTTATAACAAGGCTTTCTTTTCATGTGTGTTACTGTCTTTCCCTCTTCTGTTCACCTTTTATTTTTTATTAAAAAACTTACAAGTTAGTAATAGTCTAGTCAAGCCATAGCTAATATTTAGATCTTAAGTATTTAAACTTTACAGTCTACAGCAGCCTCTCTCAACCTTTTTTCCCCAGAGGAACCCTTGAAATACCTTTCCAGTGTCAGGGAACCCCTCCTAAAAATGACTATCTCTACAACTCTTGATACATTAGTGTGATAGTAGGGAGAATGCTCCTTACACTTGTGAAGAATTCCCCCTTTTAAATAGCTAAAAAGATCAATGGTGCTAATAAGAACTTATCTAAGTAGCAGAAGTTGCTCGAGGAACTCCTAGCAACCTCTGTAGGAACCCTGGTTGAGAAACCCTGGTCTACAGCAATGCATGTAGCGGACTATAAATGGTATATTTTACAGTAGTTGTATTTAATACATCTTTAACTATAACAGTAAAGAAATATGCTTAATAACATTTCACATTTGCTTGTTGTTCCTCCTTAGTGCTGTGTTCACATGGACCAATCTTCTGGTGGTGGTAGTGGAGCTTTGCGGCTCTGAGCAAGAGGCTCTGGATCTGGTTCCTCTGGTGACCAATGTCGTGCTGGAAGAACATTACCTGATCGTAGGTGTGGTAGTGGTGGTGGACCCAGGAGTCATTCCAATAAATTCCAGGGGAGAGAAACAACGGATGCACCTAAGGGACAGTTTCTTAGCTGATCAACTAGATCCAATCTATGTTGCATACAACATGTAAAGACTTAAACCACTGGAAGAAAAAATAATGCCAGGTTATTATTTTTGTCAAAATTTCACAATGCTTGACGATAGTTTGATAATGTGTATTATCTTTTTAGCATAACCTCTAGTGAATCATGGTCTGTCTGCATTATTTTATGAAAGGGAACACTGTGCTAAAGTAGTATTACAAGCAGATCACTGGACTTTTTTTTTTAGCTAAACTGCAGAACTAACTGTATGAGCGGAGTGGGCCATGCATCCCCACAGCTCCCTAAAGGGCATCCCGCCGCGTACACAAGTTTAATGTGGATCTGCAGTGGAGATTTTATTTAATTCCAGAAGGGTTTAATTTTCTTAAATCCTTCATATTAGGAGCTGTAATGTTGTTTTGTCTTAAATTAACATTAGGTAGTAAATAGCTTCTTCATAATGGTGCCATGAGTGTACTCCTCCAGCGCAGCAGAGCTTGCATTATGTTTAGCCATGCAAGTGCTAAGCGGGGATGGGGGTGTTCAGTTTAGGAAAGGAAATTTACTAAAATTTAGATTTTTTTTTTTTTTCATTTAGATAGGTCTTAAATGTAAAATATTCTGCCTATATTTTAAATATGTAAATATTAATATAACATTATCAACATTCAAATCCACTTGTGGTAAATATGGAGTTGATGTTGATTGTTTTATGGCAGTTGGAGGGGGGGGCTTAGTTTTTTTTTGTTTTGTTTTTTAAATAAGTTTTCACTATATTAAGTGCAAAGGCATGCAACCTATGGCCCTTCATCTGTATAAGCAATGCAGTTCCCAGCAGGCCCTGGACTGGCAGTGCATGCTGGGACCTGTAGACCAAAGACAGTTAGGAGGGTTATCATTTCCTGCAGCTATGTGCACGCAGCTTGTCTTCTCGCCTATCTTTTCTTCATTCAGTTTTTGGGAAAGTCTTCTAAAAAACAGGGTAGAGGCTTAAACAGTGTCAGCAATGACAATTGGGAAATTCTGTCACTTACCAGAAGGGCTGATATGTCAGAACACCTATGGGCTTGTTTGATGCTGCTAGGGTTGCTTAGTTTTAGTCAGCCGTCCTATAGCAAAACATGGAAGCTAAATGCCTAACACCATACCTTAGCAGTGCTGGAGATTCGGTTTCAGTTCTTATCGGAGATGCCTATTGCATGGAGTTTATATGTTTCCCCCCATGTTTGCATGAATTCCCCACAAAGGAAAAAACGATTTCTGGTAAAAAAAGATGGTGGTAGGGACAGTAGATTGTAAGCTGCTCAGGGACATAAAATTATGTGACGACTTCTATGTGCTCCATTAAATTACACATTCTATGCACCAAATATAATGATAAAAGACAGTCAAATCCATTCCAGTCTATAAGCACCCCACACTCATATTACATTACAGAACTAAGCCAGTGTTCGTGGCAGTGCATAATTGTTAATAATATACAAATGAATTGTGAGCTTTAGATACCCTTAGACCCCTTTCACACTAAGCCGCCCATAACATCGGCGGTAAAACGCCGCTGTTTTTACCGCCTATGCTATAAGCGAATTTGCGGCGCATTTCGGCCGCTAGCGGGGCGTTATTTTTTTTATAAATTCTTTATTTTAAAAAAAAGGACATGCGGGTATACAGAGAACAAACTGATGTATATCAAAATACAGCAAACATTCCCCAACATCCCATAAGTAGAACATACAGTAAAGATGTGGAGACCGCTATCAGAGGGGGATCGCAGCGTGTGTCGAGCTTACAGGAGTCCTCCGCCCCCGCATGGTCATGTTTTTGCGGCAGATGCCTATTTTGTTAGAGATAGAAACGTCAAGCCCGTTAGAAACAGACTTGAACAGGTCAACACTCTAGTGTTGGCAAGTGGGGCGGTTTTACTCCCTGCAAGCGGCCGAGAAAGGGTTAAAACCAGCTGCGATGCGCTGCTGAAGCAGCGCATTGTGGGCGGTATAGCCGCGCTGTCCCATTCACACTGGGGACCATGGTGCAGCTGTTTGAGGGCGGATTGCAGGCGCTATTTTTAACGCTATAGCGCCTGCAATGCGCCCTCAGTGTGAAAGGGGTCTTACTGTTTTTCCGTTCCTGCTTTACACTATAGAATGCGCCAAGAGAATATTCGTTTTCATGTTCGCATAGCTACTAGATAGAAGAACTGAAAAAAGAGCAGTCTTTCTCAGTCACTTTCTTCCTAGCACTCATTATTACAAAGGGAAAAATGTGAGCGTCATTTGCCACATAGCATTTTCCAAAAACGGGACACAGATGAGATTAAAGAGAAGATGGCTGTGTGCACAAGTCCTAAAAATGTTAGACGATGCAAGTAGAATAATACCAAACCACGCAGAAGTATTTTGATGCCTACTAATATATGTTGTTTAATATATGCTGAATGTTTTAAAAAGTTTGTTGTTAGGGAACTTGCTAACTCCTCAACCGTATTGCCAGCAGGTGGAGAAAAAAAAATGCACTTTGTCTTTACTGCCTTCTGTCCCGTTGCGGTGAGAGAGCGAGAGTTCCTCTGCAATGGCTGAATGATGTCTACTTTACTTTAATTCAGATTGTTTTACTTTATAACCAGCATTCAACAGTTCTTATAACACACCTGCATATGCAAAGGCCGATTAGTAACTCTCATCTACACACACCGCTTCGAAGACAAGCCTCAGTGTTAATATATCATATTGATTTCTGAAGACCAGGAAATGTTTGTCACAGTAATTGTATATCATTCTGTGCTAGATAAGGACCATTTTAAATATGGTATATACTGTATTTATTGGCATATAACACTCACTTTTTTACCCTGAAAATAGAGGGTAAACTGTGCCTGCGTGTTATACGCAGGGGGCTGTGGAAAGTTTTTTTCCTGAAAATTCCCTCTTAAAGTTAGGCTGCGTGTTATACGCCTGTGCGTGTTATACGCCGATAAATACGGTACGTTTAAAACTGTTTACCACTGTTGTTATTACAGCTTGTAACTTCTATTGTCAGGAGTCATTCATAGACCAAAATGTATTCATTACACTTGCCAGTATCCAAAGCTCTGTAATTAGACGCACGCAAGTGGTTCCAAGCCAGATACCTTAAAAGCAAAGCAGATGTATCAAGCACTATGCTGCATGCATTAACAGCAATAGAACTTTCAAATGTCTTAAGATATTTCTCCTTGCGCAATTTGGTAAGGCATTTATCATGTGCTCTGATAATACATACCATCTTAATCATGAAATATATTCATATGTCAGAACCAAATGCTGCCACGCATACTTGAGATGCTCTTGGATGATTTAGCGTGTGGGGCTTTGCCCTAGTATGGATGTAGTTAGGAGATGACCACTAGAAAGGAGCTTGCTTTATATGGATTGGGGTGGGGATAAATTATTTCAACAATTTGTATTTTTGGCAGGTATTCATTACAGTCCTTACTATTAATAATTACCTGTAAATTGTTATTGTCTGTATAAATATTTTCAAAATGATTTGACAAAATTTGTTTTCTATAGCCTTGTAATTTGCTTAAATTCTGCATACACAAAAAGGTTCTTTTATCACCGTACATCTTCAGTTATCAGTATAGAAAAATTCCTGGTACCCATGAAATTAGCCGGGTGCTGAATGATTAATAACTTCAGACTATAGCACTGATCTAAAAATGACACCCACCTTTCCCCACCACCTCTGTCTGCCCATAGCTGCTTTGATTTCTCCAGACTGTCGAGCAAGTCAGGACTACCGTGCCTGAAGGCTAAGTGATTCAGGTTGGAAAGGGGGGAATAGTAGAGGGGACCCAATTCACCTCTTGGCTGCCTATAGCTTTTGAGGTTTGTGCTGATGATTATCTTTGTGATCAACACACTTCACATGCAATTACTTTTTAAAATGAAGATCCACGAATAACCTGCTTGAACTGTGCTATCAGTTGGTATGTTGTAGTTAGCAGTGATACCATTATAAGGGAAACACTTAAAATATTAATTGGCTAAATTTTGTGATTTCATCAGCTTATTTTAAAAAAAATCCCACTTTTGTAATTGGAGTTCTAGTTCTACATGTCTCCAAGGATGGACAATTCGTCTTTGGAATAGTGCATTGTTTGTATCCAGAGTGTGGTTATGATGGATCTGGGATTATATCTGTAAAAATATTGTTTACATCCTTTTGACTCTTGCACATTGTTATACTGCTTGCATAAATTAGAGGCTTCATAATTAGATTAGATGAATGAGATATTAAATCTCATTTAAAAAAATGCAATTCTCAATCCTCTGATACACTTGGGTGTGGATTTTTTTTTATTTTTATTTAACAAGCACTGTTGAAAGCCTTGTTTTCTCATGAATCTTTATTTTAACTCACAAATTATCACTTAATCATCAGCTCAAGTACCCCCCCCCCCCCCTGCTTTTTTTCAATAGACACATGCTTGATTTTTAAAGCTATACCTGCAGCCAGCAATAACCCATGTAATAAAATTAATTTACTTTTACAATTACTATACCTCAAAAATCAATAAAAATGACATAACTTGTCAGCTGATCCATGCAGTAATGCATTTAGTAAATTAGTGAAAAATCCATTATCAGCTGTTAAAGAAAAATGGAAGTAATGCAAAGTAACGAAAATATTTCAAAATGTTGCGTTTTTGTGAATTGAACCTTTTGTGTATGAATGCAATTTATAAGGGTGACTGCTGCATTGTGGTGTCGCCGTAGTCTCTGATGGAATTCTGGGCTTTAAATACAGTGTTCTTTCTCAGAGACTGTTGTCTGCTTTCCTGAGTTTAACTTCTTAAATCTCCTAGGAAACTAAAATTATATATGATAGGGTTTATCTGCACAGTACAGTGGACATATAGGTTGAATGTATTTTACAGTTTTAAGAACTTCTTAAAACTGTGGCCAGACTATGGAACATTCAAGCATTTACATATTCTAAACAGTAAATTCGTTTAAAATAAGCTATTACTGACCTGCAGCCACTGTGAAATAATTTATTAAAGTTTTTTTTAGCTGCTGATTTCACTTTCCATTAGTAGCTCAGCCTCCTCTGCTAGCACGAACTTGGCAGCCTGCAAGTCTTCTAATCACTAAGGTTCCATCCACATCTAAGCATTCCATGAACATGCGAAAAACGTGTAGTGCTTGTGGTACCAATCTTTGTTAATGGTACTCCAGCTGCGGCCAACAGACGTGAAGCTCAATGCCCAAAAAGGTGCAGGAGCTTCTTTGGCACATGTAGGGAAATCCATTCAAATGAATTGGCTGCCCTATGCATGAAAACGCACAAAGAAAAAAA
The DNA here is from genome assembly GCA_029206835.1 of Rana muscosa. Lineage (NCBI taxonomy): Eukaryota > Metazoa > Chordata > Amphibia > Anura > Ranidae > Rana > Rana muscosa. The sequence goes on along the minus strand of CM055117.1, from coordinate 891,524,897 downwards.
CACCTAGTAGGTGTACAAGAAGAAGTGGGAGCGAAAAGTGGTGAAACCTGACTTGAAGGACTTCATTGTTTCTATTAGGGATGCACCGATGCCACTTTTTTAAGACCGAGTATGAGTACCGATACTTTTTTTCAAGTACTCACCGATACCAATTACCGATACCTATCGCCTAGGAAGAGCAGGTGGGGGGGGTGGTTTGGGAGCGGGAAGGTTGTTAGGGAGTTGGGTGAGGGCACGGGGGGGGGGGGAGTAGAGGGGTTAGTGAGAGCAGGGTAGTTGAGGGTGGGGTGAAATAGGGATTGTGGGGGTGGGAGAGTTGGGATGGAAAAGGCTGTGATCACTAGGGGGAAGATGGTGGGGGTGTGAGAGTCATTGGGAGACATGGGAACAGAGGTGACAGCTGAGGGAGGGAATGAGGATGCAACACAGGGAGGTCACAGTACAGGGGGTTAGGAGGGCAGGGTTCAGGCACCATTACATGCAGAGTGCAGGGTTCAGGCACCATTACATGCAGAGTGCAGGGTTCAGGCACCATTACATGCAGAGTCCAGGGCCCAGTTTTCCTCCACCACTCCTTTCCACTGTATTCTCATCCACATAATCCCCCATCCACCCCTCCTCAGCTCTGACTCGTGCTCACACCTCCTCTACTGCCTTCATCTTCTCCCCCCTCCCATAAAAGCTACATTGTGCACATGCCTTACCGATCGTTGTACTAATGTGAAGTACCTGGCTGGCTCTTGCACAGACATCCCCCACTGCAAGCGCTGCCTCTCTTCAGCCAGATCATCCGGGGGTGTCGGCATCAGGGTCGGGTCAGGTCAGAGAAAGTGCAGAATGCCTTCCGAGGCCCCCTTCCCGCCCCTGACTGTACTAGCTGGGACGCCGGCATCTCCCTTGTCACTGCACTGCACGCAGGGAGACAAGCGATCACAAAGTCCCAATCCTAGCACAGATGTAGCTGACAGGCTGCAACTGATGTGTCCAGTACACGTCACTTCTGGTATCGGGTTAGGGTATCGGAGCATTTTCGCGAGTACCGATACTCGCGAAAATGCCTAGTATCGGCACCGATATCAGTATCGGTGCAACCCTAGTTTCTATTGTATAGTTCAAAGTGATATTAAAGTCTAGGGGTTTTTTTTATGTTTAAAAATAACAGACATGTCATACTTGCCTGCTGTGTGCAGTGGATTTGCACAGAGCAGCCCCAATCCTCCCTTTCTCACGTCCCTTGCCAGTGCTCTTGGCCTCTCCCTCCTGCCGAGTGCCCCCACAGGAAGCAGCTTGCTATGGGGGCACCCGAGCCGAGCCACTGCACTGTGTCCATTCAGACACGGAGCCGCAGTTCGGCTCTACCCCCTTCTTCTCCTCAGTGGTTTACTGACTTTGACAGCAGTGGGAGCCAATGGCGCCCACTGCCGTGTCTCAGCTAATCAGGAGGGAGAGTCCCGGAGAGCCGAGGCTCTTGTGCAATATTGCTGGATCGAGATGCGGCTGAGGGGGGCTACTGCACACAGGTTTTTCATCTTGATGCATAGAATGAATTAAGATAAAAAAAACTTCTGCCTTTAGAACCACTTTAAAGTTATAATAAACCCTCCTGTATTTTTTAGCTGAGCACATTATATTGAACATTCCCCAGTAAACTATTAGTTAAAATTCTTACCCCAGCGAATACAGTTTACAACTTTCCATGCTGCTTCCTTGAATTCCTGGTCTTCACAGGAAAGAGTTAACAGTGGACAGTGCAGTGTCCAATCAGTCAGTTAGCTTGGAAGATGGAAAAGGGTGGTGCGGGGAAGTACCTTGTCATCCTAGGCTACAGGGTTATGTGTTTCTATTGAAGTGGATGTAAACCCGAATTTTTTTATTATTTTTTTGCTGTCACAATGTAGTGTATAAGATTTCCTATCATTTGTGCCAGGTCTTGCCACAAAGAGTTAATCCAGCTCTGAGCAATCCTCTTTTCTTTTTTCAGTGAGATAAACGGACAAACAGGAGAACTTTTGTCTGTTCTGCCCCCTTGCTGTGAATGACAGGTTATTTACATATCTCATGCACTAAGCCTGAGACAGGCATTATCTTTTAATTCCCACCCCCACTCCTTTTCTGAAGTCATGTGGTTACTTTTGTGGATTTTGACTGGATGTTAGTGATCATAGCAGAAGTTCAGTGTAAGGAATACACATGAGAAAATGCATGTTGACAAGGGGAGTGTAGAGGGCGGGGAGTCTACTGACATCACGACTCCACCCACCGAGCTCCAGACAACAGATCCACCCACAGAATCTGCAGTTTTTCAGTTCTTATAACAGACAGAGGGGAGACATTTGACAGATAAGTATACATGCAGGAGGCATGTATATCCTTCTAGATCAGCACTATGGCAGTAGTTTAGAAAGGATGAGAGTGGGTTTACATCCACTTTAATGCGTGTAGGAAGACGACTCTAGTCCCTGCATGCAAGCATGATTCCATAGGATGTCGCAGGAGAAAAGCCACACCCTGAAACAGGAAACCTGGGAAAGTTGGCCATGGCACCAGATTAGACTGAAACATAGGCAAGGTTTTAAAGATTAAGAAGCTGCATAATCAGTAAGTGGTTAAATCAGCTGCTGAAAGCACTGAGGGTTTAATATCACTTTAAGGATAAATTGCTCCACAATGGCTGTAACTTCAGAGATCAGTGAGGGCTTTTAAAAAACAAAACAAAAAAACACAACATATTTCTTATTAAGATACATTTATATTTGAATGTCCAAAGCCTGGCTATGGTTTCTTTTTTAGTGGAATGGTTTGCACAAGCTCAAAGGCAAAGATTTTTTAAATAAAATATTTTTGAGGGTAAATTATCATTTATTCGTCTGGTAAAGTCACCTCCAGTTTTATTCAGTGGAGCCATTTTATAAATGGAGTTATTGCCTAGAGCAACCAGGAGATTTACTGTTTCAAGTATTCGGTTGCTATAAGCTATAGCTTGACATTTATTCTAGTTTCCATAAATCTGCCCTGTGAGGTCATTTTGTAATCTCAGCTAGTATTTGGTATGTTGTCTCAGTAGAAACCAGGTGTCCTAGTTTATTAAATGCATAATATAACATTAGTTCCTAAAAAGTGGATTAATTTCACCTAAATAGAAATAAATCATGTCATTTCACAAACATGGCTACCTTGTGTGTATGTAGGCCACGGGTGCACTTTAGTACACAGGGTGTAGCATCAGATAGTTTTCTACTTGATTAATGTGAACACTTGAATGAGGTGTTTATACACCAGCATTTAGAAAGGGTCCCCTTTTATCTCCCATCATATAGTTAGTGCTGATATCGCAAAATTCCATTTCATATTTATTAGTCTGTTTTATGTCTTATCAGTTGTAGCAGATAAATAAAGAATCACTATGGTTGGTAACTGTTTTCTTCACTTGTATATCACAGCAATAAATACGGTAGTTGAACATCTGCGTACGATTTGCTGTCTAAAATGAATTATAATTTAAATTCTAATTTGTGTAATTGTAACCGGATTTGTAATTCTCACTATAGAAAAGGGTATACTCAACAATGACTTTCTTAACAATAGATCCAAAATGATGCACAAGAAATGCAGATGATGTCATTTAGTTTAGTGATAATTGGTAGCTAGTCACTGAGCATAATGTACTTATGGGTGCCTTGTTTCCATAATACAAGTGGAGTAAGTACTTCTGCAGTGAATGTGACCACAGTCACTGGATTTACTACAAATACTCATAAAGCTTTAATGCAGTCTTAAAGAATAGTTGTGTGTTTTTAATTTTTTAAATTAAAAATTTTTTTTGCAAATGTTCAGGACTTTAAAATTAAACTCGACTTTTTGTTGAGGGATGGGAAAAACCCAGGTCAGCTATTTACATTGCTATGAAATCCCACTTTTTTTTGGAGATGGCTGCATCTGTTCTGTAGATATTAAGACCTTGTCGGTATAGCTTTTCTTTATCTTCCTAAATCATTGCTTAGTGGGAGAGTCAGACATGCTTGGTCTGTTATTTAATATGTAACATTGTACAGTACCATGGTTATCCCTCTAGATCAGCCATTCTCAAACAGGGTTCCATGGCACCCTAGGGTTTCTTCAGTGGTGGCTTACTGACCTATCTGATGGTGCCTGAACAGTTTCAGGTCCAACATCACATCGCAGAGCTAGTGGCATGACTGCAAGGATGGCATTCTGACCAGAGTAAGGAGGGCATCCTTTCTACTAGCCACCACCAATTAAAAGGGCTTTTTCCGAATGACCTCCAGTGACTATATTTAGCAGGGGTTCCCTGAGGCTGGGTTCACACATGTCCGGTGCAAATTGTATGTCTGTTTTCACTGCGAAAAAAAAAGCATTGGTTAAGCGGTTCAGGTGCTCTTTTGATGCAAATTTGCAAGGCTCATGACGGGACTACAATTTCAGTGCTGGCCAATAAAAGGTGTCATCTCCTATAGTGGGAGAACAATCCATACTGAAATTCTGAACACAACTGAAGACGTGTGCGATTCAGGAGTGTTTCCATAGAACTCAATGAGCCTGGAATTCACACCTGAATCGCACCGCGGTGCTCAGAAAACGCACAGAACTCTTTTTTTGAACTCGCATTTCGGATGCACCACATATATGTGAACAGCTTCAATGGAAATCAATGCTATTTAACATGTCATGAACTGAGCCTGAGACCTGAAAATTATTTCATGGGTTCCTTGGCAGTAAAAGGTTAAGAAAGTCTGCTCAAAAACACAGCACCCTGTACTATTATCTAGCATAATATAAAACTGATGTTTCGGGGAAGGCGTGCAATTTGACCCCAAGCTTTGTCGATTTTTAAGAAAAAAGGGACTTCCTACAGGCACAACGATTTTTTGGAAAATCCTATCTACAAATATAGTACTGTTGCCTTCAGGAAGAGAAGGTCATGGCTGAATGCACATTTAAATGGGAGGCAACTTTCTTTTTTTTTTTTCCTCTATGCTTTCTTTTAACTAATATGCCAACTCTTGATATTCACTAATTCATACAGTGGTTTCCAAAATTAGCAATCATTTTGCAGTTAAAAATAATTCTTTAGTTGCAGATTTCACAATATAAATGGGAGTTTAGGATTGTGAATATTTATTGAATTCCTGCTTGGGTCAGAAAGACAAAATGATGGCGCAGAAGTTGTTTCTGCACTCTCCTCCTTCCTTCTGTCCCAGAATTCAGTGATGATGAACCATGCATATTAATGCCACATGAAATAAACGGATCAATTCAATTTCATTGTTCGAATCACTACAAATAATGCCTGGATTTTTATTTTTCTTCTTTTTGTATATTTGTCTACATAGTGCTAATAACTGCATTTATAAAGTACCTCCTGAGACTTCTCATCAGCTGGCAATGCATGCTGGGACTCTCAGCAAGCTACACGCCCAGGAACTTTTGTAAAGCTTATAAAACAAGCAATTTCAGTGCAGTTTTTGCCCTTTGTGAAACCAGAACAAGTATGTGACCGGACTCTAAGTTCTACTAAGTAGTGAAGTGACCTGCTTTTACGTCCCAACCTCAGAGCAAAGCAGTTTATTAATTCACATGACGATGGAACACTGAACTCAAAGTTGCGGTTGGTTTTGTCTTAACGTGATTGTTTTTTGTTTGTTTTTTCATTTCATGTAATTTTGTACAAAGTGTTTTTTCTTTATTTATTTGTTGTTAAGTAACCTAGAGGTAAAACAAAAATGTCTCCCCTAACTATGAAACAAATAATACTGAAAAAAAAAAAAAACAGTTTTGATACTTATACATTTGTTTTTGTTTTGCATTTTATTTATCATTGACATATAAATTGTGTACTTCATCAAATTTTACAACTGCACACAAAATGATGGGAACTGTGATTTGCTTGTATATAGGGCATACATAAAGCACATTTCTGTTGTAGAATATACACAACTATTAGGGGTGCTTTTATTAAAAAAAATAAAAAAATTACAGAGCTGTTTGCCCTGTGAAACTGCATGTACATTTGTTCTTGGGAACAAGTTGAATGTTATAAGGCAATTTTCTATCCAGGACAAATTCATACACAGGAGTGAATATAGAAAATACTGCATTATGCCACTAGATGGGCTGATGGTTAATAAGTATATCCTATGATCATCCGCTCCATCTAGTGGCCATAATGCAGTATTTTCCAGATTCCCTCTATTCTGTATGAATGAATAACATTTTACCTGGAGAGAAAAATGTGTAATATTCAGTTATGGCCCCCATACACACAGAACAAATGTACTTGCAGTTTAATAGGATGAATAGCAATTAGATTATTTATTTTTTTTTTTTAATAAATGCACCCCCTAATGTGCGAATGATCCTAGCTGTTAGTGTATTTGGAACACTTTCAGGCAGCCAAATCCAAAGCCAGAGAGTGAAATTGAAGTTTGGATTTGGTTGATCAGGAGCATTCACTAGATCAAAGGGCACCTGTCACTGTGAAATTCATGTTGATGCACATATGGTCCCCACTTAAATGATCAGTAAACAGAAAGTGTGGTTGCTATGGGTTATGGTAAGCCTGTGCAGTATTGCAGCAGGATGGTAACTACAGTATAATATTCCTATTCTTCTTCTGACATACATTCCAGGTTATTCAATCACTGATTTTTTTTTATGTGTAACTTTTTCATTTAAAAAAAAAAATAAAGTTAATATCTCTGATTCCTGTTCTGAATTTGACATTTGGGGCTAAGTTATTGATCACTTAAATTACATTGTATTAGAAAAGTCCATGCAATGTTTTAACACTTGTTTACTTACGCAAACTTGAACCTTTTTTGTAAATTGTTTATCTGTGTGCAGCACAGGCTTTTGCCACTTTGAAACATTTCCATTTATGTCTGCTTAGGTGCAGTTGTTGTGTTTTTTTGTCTTTATACAGGTCATGTGTATATATTCCTAGTTTGTGCTTTCTGATTTCACCTTCTTGATTATAGCATTTAAATGATATTATATACTAAAACTGTACAGCTCTGCTATTTTAAAGTCACATCTGTAACCTTATTTTGGGGAGAGAAGGCTTTCGTGTGAATGCTGAAGAATGTTGTCATCGGGAGGTTTGAACCAGTGACCCTTCATGTTGTCGAAGGGGAATAATATGGATGAAAACAGTTTTGTTAACTAGAAAAATGCAAAATATATTTTATGAATTAGCATAGTAGTATGTTGTTTCTTTGGCAGTGGTTTGTGTTTCAGTCTCTTTTATTGGACTGCTTCATCTAAAAGTGGCATTTCAGTCATTGGTGGGGTCTGGCAGGCTGAGCCCTTCTGCTAGTTTATTAACTTTCTTGGGTACTCTAGCAGAGCTCCCCCTGCCATAGTTTCTGGCTCTATTGCCACCAATTTTGGGGCTTGAGTGTTTCCATTCCTGCTTCATTCTCTATAATACAACATTAATTAAAACTCCCAGCAGGGAGAATAGACCCCTTATATTTTGCTTTAACAGCTATACAGATCCACAAATCCAGGTGCCGGAGTCTGACCACCAAATGCCTGAGAAATAGAAGGAACCATTGGGTATCCCATGTTAAAGCGGAAGTAAACCCATCCATAAAACAGTTTCATTTCCGGCACGTCCCGGAAATGTAACACTCCCAGTGGTTGTGCGCTCAACCAAACTGTCGAACCATCCAATGGCTGGTGTCATAACTGATCACATGTGCAGCATCATGGCAGTTGTAGAATAAACAGAGGCAAAAATGGCAGCTGCCTTGGCTGAAGACGATAGGGGGGTTTACTTACACTTTACCTATTATTAAATGACATCTGGAAACGCACCTGCATTTTTGTCTGATGTCTTCCATTGTGAGCAACATTATGATTATACAGGATTTATATAGCACCAACAGTTTAAGCAGCGCTATACAACATGAGGGCAGACAGTAGATACAATACAGGAGGAATCAGAGAGCCCTGATCCTTAGAGCTTACAATCTAGGAGACATACCTAGGAACGTTTGAATTGGCAGGCCTGAGAAAATGGGGGTGGGGTGGGTCGGGTCTAACAGCACTTCAATCATTGTTTCAAAACATACACTCGCCACTTTATTGGGTACACCTTGCTAGTATTGGGTTGGACTCCTTTTGCCTTCAGAACTGTCTTCATTTTTCATGGTATAGATTCAACAAAGTGTTGTAAGCATTCCTCAGAGATTTTGGTACATGTTAGCATCACGCAGGTGCTGTAGATTTGTCGGCTGCACATCCATGACGCAAATCTCCCAAAAGGGATCTATTGGATTGAGATCTGGTGACTGTGAAGGTCATTGAAGTACAGTGAACTCATTGTAATGTTCAAGAAACCAGTGGTGAGATGATTTGAGCTGGAAGGAGCCATCAGAAGAAGGTACACTGTAGTCATAAAGGGATGGACATGGTCAGCAACAATACTCAGGTAGGCCGTGGCATTTAAACGATGCGCAATTGGTACTAAGGGGTTCAAAGTGTGCCAAGAAAACATCCCCCACCATTACACCACCACGAGCCTGAACCGTTAATACAAGGCAGGATGGATCCATGCCTTCATGTCGTTTATGCCAAATTCTGACTGCCATCTGAATGTCACAGCTGAAATAGAGACTCATCAGACCAGGCAAGGTTTTTCCAATCTTCTATTGTCCAATTTTGGTGAGCCTGTGCGAATTTTAGCCTCAGTTTCCAGTTCTTGGTTGACAGGAGTGGCACCCGGTGTCCACCATGTGTAGATGCCTAAATGCTTTGAGTTGCTGCCTAGCAATTTGTGTTACCAAGCAACTGAACAGGTGTATCTAATAAAGTGGCTGGTGAGTGTATATACTGTTTCTGGCAAGCACCAAAATTGGGCAAATGATTTTGACAATCTGCAACCAAAATGAAGAGTTTAATAGCAGTGCAAAATATGGGGCTAACTGCGACTAAGGAATAAATACATAGGCATCAATGTCAGGAAAAAAAAGTCCTAGCATCAGTTGTGTTACTGGAAGAAAAAAAAAATGCAGCTGCATCAGTGGGAGGAACCCTAAAATTCACACATTTGCAAGAAAAATAAAAAACAATTCGGTACATAAAACAAATACATGATCTGTGAATGGAGAAGAGTCTGATGAGTCACACGATTCTTTCCCCCATTCACAGATCATGTTACAGGCAGTGAAAGCAATATATAAACTTTTCACAATGGAGGAAAAGGTGTGTCCTTGTCAGGAACTTTTTCACAGCAGTTACACCGAGCCTGAAATGTTACTAAACCCAGGACCCCGCTTGTCCCCCACAGTACACAGAACATGGAAATGCAATTATTTTAGTAAATATAAACCGCAAAATACCTTTTCTCAGCAGTATATAGCAGTCTTGTGACTTCTATCAGTGTTTGGTTGAGCACTGGTTATAGCTTGTAGGAAGAGGTTTCATTCTCCTCTGACTGTCATATGAGACTGCATGACCCCTGAACCTACACAGTGCTGATTGACCCTGTGCTGAGCATGTACCCTCCCAAAAACAACCTCTAGCAATACACACCAAACTGAGCATGTGCAGAGTGCCCCCAAGGCTATGTAGTATCAGGAGATGGATTGGGGACTGTGGAAGAAAGGGAGGAACAGGGAAGACAGGATCAAGCGGCCTTTTTACAGTGCCGAGGATTAACCCCTTAGTTTGGACAGTGTGTATAGCAAGCATGCTCTACTGCATATCTATTTTACTGTTGTGGGCTTAGTAACACTTTAACAGGGCATCCATGCAGTGAAGATTTCTCCAGGATCCAGATCCTCACAGTAACCTTCTATAGAGTCACCAGGGTTAAAGGAAAATTTATATACTTTATTGAAAACAATGTAGCAAAAAGTAACATTAAGATAAAAATACCACACTACCACCAGTGCAAAAGACAAAAAAACACAACGTTTTCAATGTGGATACATGGAGCTGCTAGCAGCACACCTCAATCATGCATATCTTCCATTCACACCACCAGGACATGGGGAAAAGGGATTGAACTTCAATGTAGCTGAACGGTGTAAAGCACAGATTGCACAATGAAGATTGCAAATAGGTAATCCCTGCTAAGAAGCCGTGTATAGGTTGCTGTTCATGGATAGGTCATTGAATGGTCACCCCAAGGACTGGAAGTGCCCGCAATTCAAGGTGGGTATCACAGAAAGTTGAAGCCTGGATCAGCGATGTAACTGTGCAATGAAAAGGCTGGAACTGCACTAAGATAGACGATACAAACAATGAAATCCTCCCTAGAGAGACTCGACTGTCTCTTGGACCAGGGAATGTACAGGCAGATCAGGTGTAAAGTCCACTCAATGAAGACATGAGGAGGTATAAGAGAACCATCATTGCCAAACCTTGGAAGGTAAGATCTTTACTCACTGTCGACACCTTTGGTTTCACTGTGTCTGTCAGTCCCGTATTAATGCAGCTAGTCCAGCCAAATAAACAGTTTGTTGTTTCCCGGCTAGTATAGCTCCTTATCCAACGGCTATAATAGCAGCATGGGTGTCTGTATAAGCAGCTCTCGTGATGATCTCATGCTGACATGTTTTGCCTGACAATGAGCGAAAGCTTCTTTGGAGCAAGGGGGGGGGCTGGGGGTTGGTGCCTTAAATACCCATTCCTATCATGTTGTACTTGCGTATGACCACCAGATGTCCTCAGCACACTCTTCTCAAATGAACGCTCATCACATCTATAGCACATACAGAGTATTTCCTAAATCACAAGATCTGTTGAATATCCACTTTGTAATTTGTATATATAGCTCTCAATAAAGAAAAAAACATTTGATAATCAAAAATAAAAAATAGTAGTAAAGCACACACAAATATACCTGAAAAATAATATACTTATATAATAAAGCGCAAACGGCAGATGGATCAAAAGTATTAGGGGGCCATGATCAAACAAAGAACTAGTGTTCACCACCAGGTGTCATAGGGGCCTGAAAATATGTATCAAATTCCTTATTGGTTACATTTCTAAAAATGCAGACCGATTTGAATTCTGTATTTAACCCATTTGGCATAAGCGTACCCAAATGGAAAATCTACATTTTCTCTTTTTGTCTGAGTATAGTCTCAAAGTCCCCTTTTCTAAGTGGGAGATTTAGAGCATAGATTCCTTTAATTTTCAATCCGTCTGGGTTACCATCATGTAACTGTAGAAAATGGAAGGCTAGTGGACGTTGATCGTCCTTACTGAGATTGCCAATTTGTCTATTCGGAATTTTAACTGTCGCTTAGTCTTGCCAATATAGGCCTTTCCACACAGGCAAGTGAGCATATACAGTAAACCATTTGTGTAGTAAAGCAATTTATAAAATCACGGATCTTAAGTTGTTTTTCCCCATCCGAACTGACAAAGACATTTGTCCTATCTACATAACCACAGATAGCAGATAGGCCACATGGATACATTCCACACAATGGCGGAAGTTTGGTAAGCCAATTGGTAGTCTGTGTCCGTCTGATCTCCGAATGGACCAGACGATCTTTTCAGATATTTGGCCCGTTTAGCCACCATCAGAGGGTATGGTCCCACAATCTCACTCAATAGTGGCGATTTGGTTAGCACATGCCAATGCTGGTTCAAAATTGTTTTCACCTGGTTCCACTGAGATCCAAATCTAGTGATCATTCTTGCTATTGAATTGATGTATGTCTCCTGGTCCTGTGCCTGTGTCGTTTGAAGAAGCTCCAATCAATCAGTTATAAGCAATAGTTTTAGCTGTCATGAATGGCTTTCATCTTTCAGCTTGATTACTATTGTGATCTGTGATTGACTACAGCCAATCACATGGTACAGGATGCTGTGATTGGCCCAGGTACCATGTGATAACTGTGGGCCAACCACAGCATCACAATAGTAAGCAAAACGGTCATGAATGGAAATCATTCATGACTGTTTTGTTGGCATTGTAATCATATGATCGCTATGACCAATAATAGCGTTCACAATACCCGGCCACTCATAGTGGCTGGGGTACCGATCTCACTGTGTCCATTGGGAGCGGGTCTGCAGGCAGGTAAAGAAAAATCCACGATTGATGAGGCTCTGCATGGCTGGATGACATGATTGACAATTGATTTACACCTTGGGATTGTTTTGGGTTTGTCAAAAAGTGTGTTACTCTTTCGTCCATGGACCGACACAGCTTCTCTATTGACAAAGTGGGTATTATCCGTTAATTAGGAGTGACTAGGCAGAAAAACTTGTAAAAAGTGTTGCATCACACCTTCTACAGTACCGCCCAGGGGGGCGGACCCTCTGGGTATACCCTCTGTCTGCATCTTCGCAGATCAGTTTTTTTCTGTCTAGCAAGGAGTAGGACATGGCTCCCTTCGGGCCCATTGGTCCGGGGAAAAAAGATATATATATATATTTTTTTTTTTTTTTTGCTACATTTGTTGTTTCCTGCGATCTTCGATCAACTGCCGACTGGGTGACAGGCTGGATCCTCGATCCTTGTAGTCTCCCCAGTTTCGGCCATCGAGCGTGTGCCGACCCTAGCTACGCGCTGGGTTTTCCACGACATGCCCGTCGCTCCACGGGTGGCCGGTGAGCTTACGCTCCAGGGCCTGCATCGGACCGCTCAGCTTCGGCTGACCTTACGGCCGAGTCGCAGCAGCCTGGCCGGTGAGCTTACGCTCCAAGGCTTGCATCGGACCGCTCAGCTTCGGCTGACCTTACGGCCGAGTCGCAGCAGCCTGTCCGGTGAGCGTCATGCTCCAAGGCATACATATGATCGTCCCTTATGGGTCCAATCACAGCATGCCTGGCCAACAGTCACCTTCCGTGCGCGGACGATGATCTGTTTGGAATGTCTTCCAGCAGAATACATGCAGGATAGGTAAGTAAAACTCCCCTGCCTCGGCTGGGTGATTTAGCTGGACATTCCTGGAGAGATCAAGTAAGTGGTTGTGGCCCCTTTCTTCCCTCTCTCCCTGCCTTTCCCTCCTCCCTGAGCTTCTAGCTAAAGGTTGCTGGGGGGTCACCTAGGGGGTCCCACTGGAGCGGGGCTGGCTGTAACTAACATTTAAAAGAAATGTCATTTTTTCTTACCTGTGTTTGTGTCCTTCCTCCTCCATGCTGTCGGCGGCCATTTTGAGGTGGTCCATGCTAGGTTTGGCCTCTTGTGACTGCCCGGCGGCCATCTTCCTGTGGTTTGGCCACACCCACTGGCCCCTATCAGCTGATCGGTGGCCATGTTTGTCCACCCTGTATGCAGATATTGCCGTTCGGCGGCCATCTTTTTGTGGGCTATGGCTGCTTGACCTCTATCTTCTGTCGGCGGCCATTTTCTTAGAGCCCACATTATCTTCCATACAGACGTTTTTGGCAACCATTTTTCGAGAGCCTCCGGCCTCTAGGGTGCATTACACTGGCGCGAAAATTCACACAGGAAGTGCTGATAAAAGAAGCAGACTGACACAGCAGCAGCGGGACAGCATCACAGGCGCAGCATAGCAGTACCTATCCAGGGTGGTGAGTCCTCTGGGTGACCCGGCCTCTCTGCAGCACAGGAGGGTGGCCTATTGATATCTTGCCTGGAGCCCTGTGAGTGTCAGCGTGTGGTCAGCATGGCATCTGAGCCAGATGTCTTCTCCCCTGAAACACCAGATTTAGCAGCTGGTGCCCCTGAGGTGTCTATGAACGCTATGACTGCAATCCTAGAGCAGTGTTGCCAACCCCCTGAAGTGAAATTTACTGGCAAGGATGCCAAAATTTCTGTACGGCACCAATTTCTTACTGGCAAAAATAATGAAGATTACTGGCAGAGCCGCATTTTTTACTGATGCTGCAAAAAAAGTACCTAAAATTACGGTTTTTAGTACTAAACAGTGCAAATATCAATATTTGAACTAAAAACACATAGCTAATGCTAATATCAATGTGTTTAAGTTAAACAAAAGTAAAAAAACATATTTCTCAATTCACATGAAGGTTAGGTTACTATAACCCAGCCAGCACAGAGTTCCCTCTTACATCAGAGTCTGCAGGATGCCCCCTTACAGTGCAAGGGAACTCTTATGTAAAGGGGAACGCTGCAGATCATGATGTAAGGGGGAACTCTGATGTGGGGGGAGGGGCTCTGGTGAATAGAGACCACCTTCCACAGAGTGAATACACTAAGATAAGGGGGGGTACTAATATAGGGGGAAACCTTTATATCAGTGCCCCCTTACATTATTGTATTCATTCACCTTCTTACATCAGTGACCCCCCCCCCTCAGAATGGCCTGGCGGCACTGTCACTTACCTCCTCTCGGGTGCACAGTGTGGGGCTCAGTCAGACGGCTCCAGCTTGGTGGCTCTGATCTCCTCTTCCCAGTCCACACGTCTGTCTCTTCCTGGGCCGTAACCCCCATCCCGGCGGCACACCCACTCTTGACTCCTTTCTAGGATCCCCTCAGAGACTGTAGACATGACAAGAGATGGTCAGAGGCTGCGGACACACGATACAGGAGGGGGACAGAGACTGCAGACACTACAGGAGGTGGACAGAGGCTGCGGACACACTACCTGAGAGGGACAGAGGCTGCGGACACACTACAGGAGGGGGACAGAGGCTGCGGACATACTACAGGAGGGGGACAGAGGCTGCGGACATACTACAGGAGGGGGACAGAGGCTGCGGACATACTACAGGAGGGGGACAGAGGCTGCGGACATACTACAGGAGGGGGACAGAGGCTGCCGACATACTACAGGAGGGGGACAGAGGCTGCCGACATACTACAGGAGGGGGACAGAGGCTGCCGACATACTACAGGAGGGGGACAGAGGCTGCCGACACACTACAGGAGGGGGACAGAGGCTGCCGACACACTACAGGAGGGGGACAGAGGCTGCCGACACACTACAGGAGGGGGACAGAGGCTGCCGACACACTACAGGAGGGGGACAGAGGCTGCCGACACACTACAGGAGGGGGACAGAGGCTGCCGACACACTACAGGAGGGGGACAGAGGCTGCCGACACACTACAGGAGGGGGACAGAGGCTGCGGACACACTACAGGAGGGGGACAGAGGCTGCGGACACACTACAGGAGGGGGACAGAGGCTGCGGACACACTACAGGAGGGGGACAGAGGCTGCGGACACACTACAGGAGGGGGACAGAGGCTGCGGACACACTACAGGAGGTGGACAGAGGCTGCGGACACACTACAGGAGGGGGACAGAGGCTGCGGACACACTACAGGAGGTGGACAGAGGCTACGGACACACTACAGGAGGTGGACAGAGGCTACGAACACACTACAGGAGGTGGACAGAGGCTGCCGACACACTACAGGAGGGGGACAGAGGCTGCGGACACACTACAGGAGGGGGACAGAGGCTGCGGACACACTACAGGAGGGGGACAGAGGCTGCGGACACACTACAGGAGGGGGACAGAGGCTGCGGACACACTACAGGAGGGGGACAGAGGCTGCGGACATACTACAGGAGGGGGACAGAGGCTGCGGACATACTACAGGAGGTGGACAGAGGCTGCGGACACACTACAGGAGGTGGACAGAGGCTACGGACACACTACAGGAGGTGGACAGAGGCTACGAACACACTACAGGAGGGGGACAGAGGCTGCGGACATACTACAGGAGGTGGACAGAGGCTGCGGACACACTACAGGAGGTGGACAGAGGCTGCGGACACACTACAGGAGGGGGACAGAGGCTGCCGACATACTACAGGAGGGGGACAGAGGCTGCGGACACACTACAGGAGGGGGACAGAGGCTGCGGACACACTACAGGAGGGGGACAGAGGCTGCGGACACACTACAGGAGGGGGACAGAGGCTGCGGACACACTACAGGAGGGGGACAGAGGCTGCGGACACACTACAGGAGGGGGACAGAGGCTGCGGACACACTACAGGAGGTGGACAGAGGCTACGGACACACTACAGGAGGTGGATAGAGGCTACGAACACACTACAGGAGGTGGACAGAGGCTGCCGACACACTACAGGAGGGGGACAGAGGCTGCGGACACACTACAGGAGGGGGACAGAGGCTGCGGACACACTACAGGAGGGGGACAGAGGCTGCGGACACACTACAGGAGGGGGACAGAGGCTGCGGACATACTACAGGAGGGGGACAGAGGCTGCGGACACACTACAGGAGGGGGACAGAGGCTGCGGACATACTACAGGAGGGGGACAGAGGCTGCGGACATACTACAGGAGGGGGACAGAGGCTGCGGACATACTACAGGAGGTGGACAGAGGCTGCGGACACACTACAGGAGGTGGACAGAGGCTACGGACACACTACAGGAGGTGGACAGAGGCTACGAACACACTACAGGAGGGGGACAGAGGCTGCGGACACACTACAGGAGGTGGACAGAGGCTGCGGACATACTACAGGAGGTGGACAGAGGCTGCGGACACACTACAGGAGGGGGACAGAGGCTGCGGACACAATACAGGAGGTGGACAGAGGCTACGGACACACTACAGGAGGGGGACAGAGGCTGCGGACATACTACAAGAGGGGGACAGAGGCTGAGGACATACTACAGGAGGGGGACAGAGGCTGCGGACATACTACAGGAGGTGGACAGAGGCTGCGGACATACTACAGGAGGGGGACAGAGGCTGCGGACACACTACAGGAGGTGGACAGAGGCTGCGGACATACTACAGGAGGGGGACAGAGGCTGCGGACATACTACAGGAGGGGGACAGAGGCTGCGGACACACTACAGGAGGGGGACAGAGGCTGCGGACACACTACAGGAGGGGGACAGAGGCTGCGGACATACTACAGGAGGTGGACAGAGGCTGCGGACATACTACAGGAGGTGGACAGAGGCTGCGGACATACTACAGGAGGGGGACAGAGGCTGCGGACATACTACAGGAGGGGGACAGAGGCTGCGGACATACTACAGGAGGGGGACAGAGGCTGCGGACATACTACAGGAGGGGGACAGAGGCTGCGGACACACTACAGGAGGGGGACAGAGGCTGCGGACACACTACAGGAGGGGGACAGAGGCTGCGGACATACTACAGGAGGGGGACAGAGGCTGCGGACACACTACAGGAGGGGGACAGAGGCTGCGGACACACTACAGGAGGGGGACAGAGGCTGCGGACATACTACAGGAGGGGGACAGAGGCTGCGGACATACTACAGGAGGGGGACAGAGGCTGCGGACATACTACAGGAGGGGGACAGAGGCTGCGGACACCACCATATTACTTCTGCACATCATCAGTGTGCTGTGTCCTCCTCCTGTGCCCCTTTCACCACTCCACAGGTCAGGGCAGCACTGTGCTGCCCTGACCTGTGAAGAGGTGAAAGGGACACAGGAACCAGAGGAGGATACAGCACACTGATGACGCTGTCCCCTTGTATCCCCCCCTGTTTCACTGACCTTGAGTCCGTCCTCCTCACTCCTGGCTGCGCCCTGTCAGTGCTCCGAGTCCTCCACAGACCACCTATGATGAGTGCATGGCATGCACTCACTGCAGGTGTCCCGCCACTGCCGCCAGCCACTGTGGCCTTTTCAAAAATGGCGCCAGCGGCGCCATCACGTTACTGCGTGTGCGCCGCCGCCGCTCGGCCGGCGCATTCGGAACGGCGCATGCGCAGTTGTATGGCCGGCTCGCGGCCATCTTTTTTATGGGCGCCGGTGCCCATAAACGGACTTTTACATACAGCCCGAAAAAGGGGTTAAATCGCGGGCTGTACGTAAATCTACGTACGGTTGGCAACACTGTCCTAGAGGCGTTTGCTGCCAGGGTGGAAGCAGCACACGGGAATACAGGGGGTAGTAAACGCCCCATCCCCTGCAAGCTTCTGGGGATAATTCTGGTGCAGAACCAGGTCCAGCTATGGCTCGGGGCCCAGATTCTGACGCATCAGAGACTGCAGACCGTGACCGGACAGTGAGAATGACTCAAAGTCCAGGTCAGTACGCGAGACGGCTTTGGTATCTGACCTTATTACTGCAGTGCGGGATATGCTAAAATTGGAAAATACTGCAGAAGCAGCAGAGACTCCGGTCCACTTGGGTTTCATAGACCTGCCGGCACTGCTAAGGTGTTCCCTTGTGTGTCTTTTGATAAACTCTTATACAAGGAATGGGAGAACCCACTGAGGGTCTTTACAGCCCCAAAGAGGTTTGCGGTACGGTACCCCTTTTGAGGAGAGTTTTCTGAAGAAATGGACCTCTCCCCCCTATAGTGGACCCTCCGGTGTCCAGACTTAATAGAGCCACCACAATTCCTGTAGAAGGGGCTCCTGTTTTCAAGGACCCTGTGGATAAGAAGGCTGAAGCACTCGCTTGCTACCTATACTCAGTGGTAGGCTCGGCAATACGCCCGGCATTGGCGGGGGCCCTAGTGTCTCACACACTTACTGAATGGGCAAGATTGCTACTCCAGGGGTTAAGGAGCGAGATGCTCCTCCTGATGAGATAACATTGGCCGACCTGTTGGTCCAGGGCCTTAGGTTTGTCTGCGAGTCAGACATGAATACCATTCCCCTGCTGTCTAAAACTTCGGTTTATGCAGTAGCAATACGCCGCCTGATCTGGCTAAAAGGCTGGTCTGCGGACCAGACTTCCAAGAAAGCCCTGTTGGATCTGCCTTTTAAGGGCGACAGACTTTTTGGGGCTTCTCTGGATGACATCATCAAGGATGCCACAGGAAGTAAAAGCACTTTTGCTTCCCCAAATTAGCAAGGATAAGGGGCCACGCCAAGGGCAAGGGCCCTCCTTTACTGCACACAAGTGGTTTTTTCGTCCCCCTAGGGCGACAGGGAAAAGACCCCAGGCCGATAAAGCGCCTGCCCAAGGACAAAAGCGTCCCTGGTCCCGCATACCCAATAAGCCTGCGGACAAATTTGCATCCGCATGAAGGTCCACCCCCACCCAGCTCTCGGGTGGGGAGACGTCTTCGCAAATTCGCGACTCAGTGGACAGCACTAGTCTCCGACAGGTGGGTTTGCAAAGTAATCTCCTCAGGCTACAAGATAGAGTTTCTCTCTTGTCCACCGGACAGATTCAACACCTCCAATCTCCAGCTACTACCGACCCGTCGGGAGGCCCTGTATGGGGCGGTCCAGGGTCTACTGGAACGCGGGGTAGTTATTCCAGTTCCAGAACTGGTACGGGGTTTTTACTCAAATCTGTTCATTGTGCCAAAGAAGGAGGGGGTTCGTCCAAGCTTGGATCTCAGAGCCCTCAATTGCTTTGTGAAGGTACAAAGTTTTCGGATGGAGTCGGTTCGATCTGTAGTCACGGCTCTCCATCCGGGGGACTTTCTGGCCTCCTTGGACATCAAGGACGCATACCTGCATGTCCCCATATACTCCAGACACCAGAGGTTTCTGCGATTTGCTATCGGGAAGGACCACTACCAGTTTGTGGCCCTCCCGTTGGGCCTTGCCTCAGCACCCAGGACGTTCACCAAGGTGCTCGCTCCGATTCTGGCACTTCTAAGACAGCGGGGTATCGCTATCACAGGCTACTTATATGACCTTCTGCTGAAGGCCCCTTCAAGCTCAGAATTAGAGGTAAGCGTGTCCATTACCTGTCAGACTCTTCGAGACTGTGGTTGGATACTAAACACGCAAAAGTCAGTATTGGTGCCCACTCAACGCCTAGGGTACCTGGGGTTGATTCTGAATTCTTCAGAGGCAAAGGTATTCCTCCCTGTGGAGAAGTTGCAGACCCTCCGGGCTGCAGTACGGCAGCTGACTTCCAGGAATTGGTCGTCACTCCGTTTTTTGCATGCGAGTGTTGGGCCTCAGGGTAGCCTCCTTCGAGGCGGTTCCATATGCTCAATACCACACTCGAGTGTTATAGAAGGAAGTTCTGTCCAGATGGAACAGATGTCCATCATCTCTGGATTATCAAATCCGAGTGAGCCACCTAGTCAGGAGATCCCTGGTATGGTGGCTGACAGCACCGGCTGTAATGGCCGGGAAGTCATTTCTTCCGGTTTACTGGATAGTGATCAGGACGGACGCCAGCCTTACAGGTTGGGGGGGAGTCTGGGGTGTTCAGTCGGTGCAAGGTCGCTGGACCCCAGAGGAAGCCCTCCTGCCGATCAATGTCCTGGTAATCCGGGCGATCAGGCTGTGCCTCTTCAAATGGTCTCAGAGGCTGCAAGGGCGTCCAGTCAGGATCCAGTCAGACAACGCCACAGCAGTGGCATATGTCAATCATCAAGGAGGAACAAGAAGCTCAGCTGCAACATCGGAGATCGCTCGCATCCTGAAGTGGGCAGAGAGGAGCGTACCGGCACTGTCTGCCGTGTACATTCCGGGTGTGGAAAACTGGCAGGCGGACTACCTGAGCCGCCAGATGCTGGACCAGGGAGAAGGGTCCTTACACCCGGAGGTGTTCCAACTCCTCTGCCAAAGATGGGGCACACCAGACGTAGATCTTCTGGCTTCCCGACTCAATCGGAAGGTATTGAGATTTGTGGCCCGGTCAAGAGACCCATGGGCAGACGCAACGGACGCGTTGGTAGCATCGTGGGGTCAGTATCGGCTAATCTATGCCTTCCCTCCCTTAAGGCTTCTTTTCTCTTCTGCTCCGCAGAGTGGAGGCAGAGGGAATTCCAATGATCCTAATCGCTCCAGATTGGCCTCAGCGTCCTTGGTACGACGATCTAGTACGTCTGGTAGCAGACGTCCCCTGGCGCCTACCACTACGGAAGGACCTGCTATCGCAAGGTCCCATATTCCATCCTGCTTTACAGTCATTGGCTTTAACGGCATGGCTGTTGAGAACCAGGTACTGAGAGACCGGGGCCTGTCAGACTCAGTAATCTCTACTATGAGAAGTGCTCGAAAACCGTCCTCTAGGAAGGTCTATCACCGCACTTGGAGCGCCTACATCTCCATGTGTGCGGAAATGAAATGGCATCCGCGTACCTATTTGGTTTCCAGAATCCTGCTGTTTTTACAGCATGGGGTGGACCAAGGGCTTGCCCTAAGTACGATTTAAGGGACAGATATCTGCCCTGGCTGTTTTTTTTTTTCAGCGACCCCTGGCGACTCACTCTCTCGTGAGTACATTTGTGCAGGGGGTCCGACATGTGGCCCCTCCGGTCCGTCCCCCGTTACCTCCGTGGGACTTGAACCTGGTCCTCTCGGTGCTTCAGAAGGCACCGTTTGAGAATATTAGAGATATTCCCCTGCTGACACTTTCTCAGAAAGTGGTCTTTTTGGTGGCTGTTACGTCAGTTAGACGAGTCTCTGAGCTGGCAGCCTTGTCCTGCAAGGCTCCCTATTTGATTTTCCACAAGGATAAGGTGGTGCTGCGGCCGCAGCCTTCCTTTCTTCCGAAAGTCGTTTCGGCTTTTCATCTCAACGAAGACATTGTACTTCCATCCTTGTGTCCTCAGCCGTCGAATCCTAAGGAGTCGGCGTTGCATTCCTTCGACGTTGTCCGAGCTTTGAGAGTATACCTATCTGCTACTTCCCTGTTCCGGAAGTCAGACTCACTGTTTGTTTCGGTGGCTGGTCCCAAGAAGGGCCAAGCAGTCTCATCGGCCACCATCTCTAGGTGGATCCGACAGATAGTAATCCAGGCTTACGCCTTAAAGGGTCAGGCGCCCCCCTTTCCTGTCACGGCGCATTCGACCAGGGCAATAGGTTTCTACAAAATTGATGTAGGTGCATCTTCGAATGCCTCTTTTGGCCGCAAGGTTTTGCAAGCGGCTGTTTAGAGTTGCAACTCCTCCGTTGGAGGAGTGCTGTTTTGTGTTTGGGGTGAAGTTTATTTTTATGCTGTTACCACCCCTCGTTTTTTCTCTGACACTGCTTTGGGACGTCCCACTTTGTCAATAGAGAAGCTGTGTCGGTCCATGGACGAAAGAGTAAATAGGATTTTTTACTCACCGTAAAATCCTTTCCTCTGAGTCCATGGACCGACACAGCACCCACCCCTCCTTTTAAGTTTGTACTGCTTTTTGACGAACTGATCTGCGAAGATGCAGACTGAGAGGGTATACCCAGAGGGTCCGCCCCCTGGGCGGTACTGTAGAAGGTGTGATGCAACACTTTTTACAAGTTTTTCTGCCTAGTCACTCCTAATTAACGGATAATACCCACTTTGTCAATAGAGAAGCTGTGTCGGTCCATGGACTCAGAGAAAAGGATTTTACGGTGAGTAAAAAATCCTATTTTATTTACATTTTATATATTTTTTTGTACTACATACCCATTCACATAGGGAGGGGCCATTATCTTGGAGGTCCCCTTTTTTTTGAGGACAAGGTGCTCTGGTAGGGGGGGGTCCCCAATGACAAGAACTGCCCATGTCAAGGGCATGTGGTCTGGTATGGTTCAGGAGGTGTGTCTCATGCTTGTCTCCTCCTTCTTGGCTAATCAGTCTGCATGCCCAGATATGGATTATTGGGGGATTCTAATGCTTTTTTTTTTCTTGTTTGCTTGGTTCCCCCTTGAAAATACATACCAGACCCTACGGAATTTAGTTGGACCCCACATATTTTTTTTTGTTGTGTTTCAGCACAATATATCAAAATATTCTTTTAACAGGTTCTAATTTTGTACATTCGTTAAATACTGAGTTGCCAGGTAGGCTGTACGGGGCCCAGTGATTTCTAATGTGCAGCCTTGGTTGTCCCCAATAACAGCAAGTGCCTGAATAAGGACTTTAATTACAGGATCACCTAGCATCATTTTAACAAAATATATATATATATATATATATATTGAAAACTACTTCTGAAATGACATTAATATCTTTCAAGCTGAAATTTAGGTTTGGCAGTTTTTACATTTGGTCCAGCTTGGCCCAATGTAAGTAGGTATGTGCCATAACTTTTCGAATCCCCACGGAAGCTGGAAATCACTCTAGTAGGCATCGCTACTACAGTGATCTTTACTAGTGCATGGATCCCTGCTTACTGTACACAGGTGATCTCTCACTCGGCACGGAAGCCACGCAGAGAACATTTGCTTTTTCTCAATGACTGTAAAGTGTTCTCTTACTGAACAGGTGAAGAACACGACACCACTGCCCCGCCTCTCCACCTCGTCCATTCAGGTCCTATGTTCACAGTGCAGCAGGGCAGTTGTGCAGTACAGGACCCCGAAGCTAGTAAAGATCACTGGCACATACATACGTACATTGGCCAAGTTTGACCAATGTAACTGTAAAAACTGCAATACCATAACCTCAACCTTAAAGGATAAGTTCACCTTATTCTCTCTCTCTCCCCCCCCTATGTACCAATTAATGTACTTCTTTTGCAAAAAATAAAACCGCTTTCCATTTATTCTACACACAACTCCTACTTGTGTCATGACCGAAAGTCTGTCCAGGAAGTAAGGCAGAAGCAATGGAGCAGTGTTTTCAAACAGCCATGAAGACAGTGAGGTAAATAAACAGCCATTAAGACAGTGCAGAATAAATGGAAAGCTGTTTTATTTTTGCAAAAGAAGTACATTAATGCTACATTGGTACATATGGGAGCTGGAATTTAGAGAGAAGGGGGGGGGGGAGGGAGATGAACTTTGCCTTTACGCTTACATGGGATTCTGGTGAGTGTGTTCACCTCTACTTAATTTCTTACTGTATAGCATGTGTAAAGTATTTAAACAGGATATATTGTTAAACCAATAAAGATGTTTTCAAAATTCTTTGTCATTTATTCTGTTAAAGCTGCCAATATGGAGTTTTTATTTACTCAAGCAGTCACAGAATAATTTGTCTGCAATTAAGTGGGACCACTGGACATGTAATTGCCCCTGTAAAGTTTATTCCAATCAGTGGTTTGCTGTGGGAGGTTCTGGGTTGCTGAGACTTCTGATCTTTTCCTCTCACTTTGCCTGCATAAATTGATTACTAGGTCAGTCTCTGGATCTACCCTGCCTATTCACACGAGCATGACTTGTAAAACGCGCTTGTTGTAAATGCCCACCTACAACCCCACCCATTGCACTAATCCCAAAGAGAAAAAGGATGTGATTTTGGGCTCCTCAGTGATCCCTCCTCCAATCTGCTGTATATATGTTTGTGCTGCAATACTGACAATGATGATGTCCTAGCACATTAAAAATCAATTTCACAGAAAGTAAGTAGCCTAGGACAGGGGTGTCCAACATTTTTGACCTTCCTGGGTCACACTGGAAGAAGAGGAATTGTCTTGGACCACACATAAAATACACAAACAATAAGAAGAGCTGATGAGCAGAAAAAGTCAGGCAGATCACAAGTTAACGATCACTGATATAGATAATGTACCTCTCTGAGTATTAAAACTTATTTTTTTTTCTTTTATTATAAAAGTAAATGAGGGAAACATAAAATCAGTGCGATAGATGACACTATTTTTGATTAACAATAATGATAGCTAATGAGCAGTTTCTCCTGCGGCTGTCAGCGAGTAGGTCTGGCCGCTGGCCCTGTTCATTATAGTGGCAGGTTGCCAGCGGCTGCACCTATTCGCAGCTCTCTGCACAGTCAGCGATTACCTGCCGTGATCGCAGCTGGATGCAGACAAAGTGTCATTATAGTGAACAGGCCAGGAGCCACCCCTACCCTCTGGGAACTGCTGCTACAATTCGCACCGGCCCTAATCGCCAGTGTGAATGTAGCCTGTGTGAGGTGGTAAATGGGGTGTTGGGGGGGCAGGCCACCCCACCCCAGCAAACCCCCTCCCCCCAGATCCAGCCATGTGGAATTTACTCACCTAGCGCCCCTGCATTTCCTGCTGCCGGTGCTATTGCAAAAAATGCAGCCCCAGCATTCCTCCAGATGTGAATTTACCTGGCTTGTCAATGCAGGCTAAGCTTGCACGGCATCCCTGGTGTTCCTACAGATGTGAATTTGTTAGGCCTGTCTGTACCAGCCACTGTACTTGCACGGCATCCCCGGGATTTCTACAGATGAATTTGCTGGGCTTGTCTGCATCGGCCATCATGTCTCTACAGATGTTTTTTGGCCACACGCCAAACTCTCTGGGACCGCAGGTTGGACACCTCTGGCTGAGGAAAAAGAAAAATGTTTTGCACATTTTCCTATTAACCAAATAAAATACAAAACCGTGATATGCCCCGGACATCCGATACATTGTGACCGCTTACAGGTAAAGTGAATAACCTTGATTATTTTGTTGTGAATGTACAATGTATATGTAAATTGACGGCGCTATAGTACCAAAATAATAATAATAATTATCTTAATACTATGGCATCTGAAGGTGGGTGACATATATTCTGTAGTAAGTGAACATCAATTAATTGAATATTCCTTCCGTGATATGTCAGTGTCCAATATATAACAATCCTCAAACATGCTAATTTACTCTTCAGCAGTTGTATTTATAATAACCCCACACTATGGGGTTGATTTACTAAGACTGGAGAGTGCAAAATATGGTGCAGCTCTGCACAGAAACCAATCAGCTTCCAGGTACTATTGTCAAAGCTGAAGTTAGAAGCTGATTGGCTACCATGCACAGCTGCACCAGATTTTGCACTCTTCAGTTTTAGTAAATCAACCTCTATTGGTAAATATATACAAAAAGTGAGAACTTCAAATCTCTCACAGATACAACACTCAAACCTCAAATGAAACAACAATGTTACAAAACAAATTATAAAATAAAAAAAAGTGCTACAAATTAAACAGTGCAACATCTTGAGCGCCAAAATAAAAGGTGATGAAAAGACAAAAAATCCAATTAGTTCAAACCAAAGTTCAAATGAAGTATAATTGAATCTGGTCCAAAAAAAGCCCAGTGAATGTTTATATAATGGTGGCTTCAATCCCTTCGCCCATTCTTTGGAATCTCACCAGAAATATTTGTCTGTCTCATTACAGATCAGGCTAACAGGGCTTGTATCTCCCTCTTCTGGTTTAGACACTCCACCCACACAACCTCTGAAGCTGCAGCAATCCTTCACAGCTCCCAAAAGACCCCACATGGATGAATCAGATCATAAATCAGGTAATACAGTTACCACATTCTTTATTACACATCAATAATTTATACTCATATCTCAAGATTAAAAAACAGGCTCAGAGACACTTCAGGGGCTCAAACCAGAAAACACTGTAGCAGATAAACACCGCTGGCTTCCAGCTGCTCTTTTCTCCCCAGCACTCAAATGTAAGCAGGACTCACACTGAACTCCTTCCAATTCAGCTCACTGCAAATAGGCTCCACCCCATCGCGTTTGGTCCTCTGTGGACTTTGTCAGTGCAGCTTACCAATCCTTAACCACTTAAGCCCCGGACCATTTGGTAGCTAAAGGACCAGAGGTGATTTCAGAATTTTGCACTGTGCTGCTTTAACTGTAAATTGTGCAGACATGCAATGTTGTACCCAAACGAAATTTGCGTCCTTTTCTTCCCACAAATAGAGCTTTCTTTTAATGGTATTTGATTGCCTCTGCGATTTTTATTTTTTGCGATATAAACGGAAAAAGAGCAAAAATTTTGAAAAAAAATGATATTTTCTACTTTTTGTTATAAGAAAAATCGAATAAGCTCAATTGTAGTCATACATTTAGGCCAAAATGTATTCAGCCACATGTCTTTAGTAAAAAAAAAAATGTCAATAAGCGTATATTTATTGGTTTGCGCAAAAGTTATAGCGTTTACAAACTAGGGTACATTTTCTGGAATTTACACAGCTTTAAATTTATGACTGCCTATCTCATTTCTTGAGGTGCTAAAATGGCAGGGCAATACAAAACCCCCCCAAATGACCCCATTTTGGAAAGTAGACATCCCAAGGAAATTGCTGAGAGGCATGTTGAGCCCATTGAATATTTTTTTTTGTCCCAAGTGATTGAATAATGACAAAAAAAAAAAAAAAAAAAATTACAAAAAGTTGTCACTAAATGATATATTGCTCACACATGCCATGGTTATATGTGGAATTGCACCCCAAAATACATTCTGCTGCTTCTCCTGAGTACGGGGATACCACATGTGTGGGACTTTTTAGGAGCCTAGCCACGTACGGGACCCCGGAAACCAAGCACCGCCTTCAGGATTTCTAAGGGCGCAAATTTATGATTTCACTCCTCACTACCTATCACAGTTTCGAAGGCCATAAAATGCCAAAATAGCACAAAACCCCCCCAAATGACCCCATTTTGGAAAGTAGACACCCCAAGCTATTTACTGAGAGGCATGTTCAGTCCATGGAATATTTTATATTTTGCCACAAGTTGCGGGAATATGACAAACTTTTTTTTTTTTGCACAAAGTTGTCACTAAATGATATATTGCTCACACATTCCATAGGCATATGTGAAATTACACCCCAAAATACATTCTGCTGCTTTTCCTGAGTACGGGGATACCACATGTGTGGGACTTTTTGGGAGCCTAGTTGCGTACGGGACCCCAAAAACCAAGCACCGCCTTCAAGGTTTCTAAGGGCATACATTTTTGATTTCACTCCTCACTACCTATCACAGTTTTGAAGGCCATAAAATGCCAAGATGGCACAAACCCCCCCCCCAAATGACCCCATTTTGGAAAGTAGACACCCCAAGCTATTTGCTGAGAGGCATGTTGAGCCCATTGAATATTTTTTTTTGTCCCAAATGATTGAATAATGACAAAAAGAAAAAAAAAGTACAAAAAGTTGTCACTAAATGATATATTGCTCACACATGCCATGGTTATATGTGGAATTGCACCCCAAAATACATTCTGCTGCTTCTCCTGAGTACGGGGATACCACATGTGTGGGACTTTTTGGGAGCCTAGCCGCGTACGGGGCCCCAAAAACCAAGCACCGCCTTCAGGATTTCTAAGGGCGTAAATTTTTGATTTCACTCCTCACTACCTATCACAGTTTTGAAGGCCATAAAATGCCAAGATAGCATAAAACCCCCCAAAATGACCCCATTTTGGAAAGTAGACACCCCAAGGAAATTGCTGAGAGGCATGTTGAGCCCATTGAATATTTTTTTTTTTTTGTCCCAAGTGATTGAATAATGACAAAAAGAAAAAAAAAATGTACAAAAAGTTGTCACTAAATGATATATTGCTCAAACATGCCATGGTTATATGCGGAATTGCACCCCAAAATACATTTGGCTGCTTCTCCTGAGTACGGGGATACCACATGTGTGGGACTTTTTGAGAGCCTAGCCGCGTACGGGGCCCTGAAAACCAAGCACCGCCTTCAGGATTTCTAAGGGCACAAATTTTTGATTTCACTCCTCACTACCTATCACAGTTTTGAAGGCCATAAAATGCCAAGATAGCACAAACCCCCCCAAATGACCCCATTTTGGAAAGTAGACACCCCAAGCTATTTGCTGAGAGGCATGGTGAGTATTTTACAGCTCTCATTTGTTTTTGAAAATGAAGAAAGACATTTTTTTTTTCTTTTTTCAATTTTCAAAACTTTGTGACAAAAAGCGAGATCTGCAAAATACTCAACATACCTCTCAGCAAATAGCTTGGGGTGTCTACTTTCCAAAATGGGGTCATTTGGGGGGGTTTTGTGCCATCTGGGCATTCCATGGCCTCCGAAACTGTGATAGGCAGTGAGGAGTGAAATCAAAAATTTACACCCATAGAAATCCTAAAGGCTGTGCTTGGTTTTCGGGGTCCTGTACGCGGCTAGGCTCCCAAAAAGTCTCACACATGTGGTATCCCCGTACTCAGGAGAAGAAACAGAATGTATTTTGGGGTGCAATTCCACATATAACCATGGCATGTTTGAGCAATATATAATTTAGTGACAACTTTTTGTACATTTTTTTTTCTTTTTGTCATTATTCAATCACTTGGGACAAAAAAAAAAATATTCAATGGGCTCAACATGCCTCTCAGCAAATAGCTTGAGGTGTCTACTTTCCAAAATGGGGTCATTTGGGGGGGGGGGTTTTGAACTGTCCTGGCATTTTATGCACAACATTAGGAAGCTTATGTCACACATCATCCACTCTTCTAACCACTTGAAGACAAAGCCCTTTCTGACACTTTTTGTTTACATGAAAACATTTTTTTTTTTGCAAGAAAATTATGTTGAACCCCCAAACATTCTATATTTTTTTAAAGCAAAGGCCCTACAGATTAAAATAGTGGGTGTTGCATTTTTTTTCCACACAGTATTTGCGCAGCGATTTTTCAAACGCATTTTTTTGGGGGAAAAACACACTTTGTTTATTTTTAATGCACTAAAAAACACTATATTGCCCAAATGTTTGATGAAATAAAAAAGATGATCTTAGGCCGAGTACATGGATACCAAACACGACATGCTTTAAAATTGCGCACAAACACGCAGCGGCGACAAACTACATTCATTTTTAAAAGCATTTAAAAGCCTTTACAGGTTACCACGTTAGATTTACAGAGGAGGTCTACTGCTAAAATTACTGCCCTCAATCTGATCTTCGCAGTGATACCTCACATGCATGATGCAACTGCTGTTTACATATGACGCTAGACCGACGCTTGCGTTCGCCTTTGCGCAAGAGCAGGGGGGGACAGCGGTGCTTTTTTTTTTTTATTATTCATTTTGCTTTTTTATTCATTTTTTAAACTGTTCCTTCCATATTTTTTTTTTTACCATTTTTATTGTTATCTCAGGGAATGTAAATATCCCCTATGATAGCAATAAGTAGTGACAGGTACTCTTTTTTTGAAAAAAATTGGGGGGTTAGACCCTAGATCTTTCCTCTGCCCTCAAAGCATCTGACCACACCAAGATCGGTGTGATAAAATTTCCAATTTCCCAATTTCCCAATGGCGCTGTTTATATCCGGGGGGGGGGGCATTCCCTCCCACTGCTTGTAAAAGCAGTCTAGAGGCTAATTATCTGCTAGAATTGCTTTTACATGAAAGCCAGCCACTGGCTGAAAAGAATGATACCAAGATGATACCTAAACCTGCAGGCATCATTCTGGTATAAACATTCAAAGTCCAGCAACATACCAGTACGTTGCTGGTCCTTGTTGGACATGTATTGTAATCTTTTTTTTCATGCAGCCTGTTGGCTGAACGAAAAAAAGAGATTGATCGGTGGGTATGCCCACCATTAGAATACACCCCTTCATCCACCCACTTCTAATGATGGGCATACATGCACCATTTATATATGCCGAAGCATGGGGGCATCCTCCCGCAAAAAAGTTATGCCGCGTACACACGGTCAGACTTTTCCACGGGCAAGCCTTCGTCGGAATTTCGACCGTATGTACGCGGCATAAAAGGTTATGCCACGTACACACGGTCGGACTTTTCTACGGGCAAGCCTCCGCCGGAATTTCGACCTTATATACGCGGCATTAGGAGCAAAATCGCTCCTCCGCCCCTGCTGCCCCCATGCTTCGGCATATATGCTCTTTTTTTTAACTGTGGTGGTGAAATCACCTCCCACAGCGTTGGAGTCACAGCTTTATGTATCGTGGGAGCAAACGCTGTTGCTGTCAAGATAAATAGATCCGCTCTGCAACTGAATGGTGTACCTGCTTAGCAAATGATGGTTAACATTAAAACAAAGTAACATTACAGTACAACAGTAAGACCTTACCATACCATACCTGCAAAGCAAATACCAAAACAAAACCTAGTAAAAAATAAAACATTTTTTTAACACAACCTGTGCCTGAAATATATATATGCCGAAGCATGGGGGCATCCTCCCGCAAAAAAGTTATGCTGCGTACACACGGTCGGACTTTTCCACGGGCAAGCCTTCGTCGTAATTTTGACCGTATGCACGCGGCATAAAAGGTTATGCCGCGTACACACGGTCGGACTTTTTCACGGGCAAGCCTCCGTCGGAATTTCGACCGTATGTACGCGGCATTAGGAGCAAAATCTCTCTTCCGCCCCTGCTGCCCCCATGCTTCGGCATATATGCTCTTTTTTTTTTTTAACTGTGGTGGTGAAATCACCTCCTACAGCACTGGAGTCACGGCTTTATGTATCGTGGGAGCAAACGCTGTTGCTGTCAAGATAGTGTGTCCTAGTCTGTGAAATGCTGTACCCTACGCTAAAACTTCACTTTTGAGTGGTAGCGTTCAAAACATTCACCAAGGCAAAGACCAGGTTTATCAGGACAGAGTGGACAAAAAACACGGGTGTCACGCCTAAATCCGCGCTTGCTACAGACATGACATCTTTTTTGGGGGGTTCGTTGGGTAGGGGTACTCTCGAGGGCATACGGATAATGCCTCTCATGCAGCCGGCTTACTGCATTTGGGTGGGGATGGTGAGGTGCAGAACCGCCTGGATACAGGAGTTTTGTGACTATCTCATTCTGGAATTTTAGAAGAGATAACGTCCCGCCTGAAGCTCTGTATAGCACATGAGCGTTCAGCAAAGCCAATTGGAATAAGGATAGAGACACTTTTTTGTACCAGCGTCTCGCCTTATGGTCAATTAGATACGGCGCCAACAACTGGTCGTTGAGGTCCACCCCTCCCATATTTTTGTTATATTCGTGGACACAGAGGGGTTTCTCCACAACACCAGTCGCCGTACGAATTTGGACTGTCGTGTCTGCATGAAGGGAGGTAAGAAGGTAAACATTCTTATTGTCCCTCCACTTCATAGCGAGCGAGTTATTACACTTCAAGCAGGCTCTCTCCCCCAGCCTAAGCCTAAGACGGTCATCTACAAGCCGCTGGGGAAAGCCCCGGCGATTGGGTCGCACAGTGCCACATGCTCCAATCTGATGATCAAACAAGTGACTAAACAGTGGCACGCTCGTGTAATAATTGTCCACATACAAGTGGTACCCCTTTCCGAATAAGGGTGACACCAAGTTTCACACTATCTTGCCAGCGCTCCCTATGTAATCCGGGCAGTTGACCGGCTCAACCTGATTGTCTTTTCCCTCATAAACCATAAAGCTCCATACATAGCCTGTTGCCCTGTCACAGAACTTATAGAGCTTGACCCCGTATCTGGCACGCTTTCTGGGAAGGTACTGCTTGAAAGCCAAGCGGCCAGAAAATGTAATCAGGGACTCATCAACGCAGACAACTTGATCGGGAATAAACAAGGCTGCAAAACGTTCGTTGAAGTGGTTTATGAGGGGCCGAATTTTATAGAGCTGGTCGTATTCAGGGTCTCCACGTGGACGACAAAGTTCATTGTCATTGAAGTGCATGAACCGCAAGATCTGCTCATATTGTTTCCTGGGCATGGAGGCAGAGAACACGGGCATGTGGTCAATTGGGTGCCTGGACCAATAAGCACGCAATGACGGGAATTTATGTGTGCCCATTGTGACAGCAGGAAGGTAAAGTCACCTGGTTGCATCCAGGGGGGTAGGTATATTTCTCCCAGATTCAGGCTTTATGCCGACTTATACAACTAGGGAGAGAGTTGATGAAGCCCAGCTGAGGCTAGTGGGCTCATGGATGATTTATACCTCTAGGGAGATTGCTGGGCGTCGTGCAGGCAGGGAGTTGATGAGACCAGCTGAAGCTTGTCAGCTCGTTTAAGGCCTCTATAAAAACTCCCAGCTTCATTAGGTGTTTGCTCATGCCTGGAACCAGACCTGTGTGGACTGTCTAGGGAGAGTGAACCCCTGTGCGGTGAGACAAAGCCTGTGTGGCTATTTGTTTGGACATTTACTAAACCAGGGACTTAGGGACTAGGACAGCACCAGGCTGATCCCAGTTGTTAGTTAGGGAAACCTGCATGTTTAGTCAGAGGTCAAGCTGACCAGGATTTATTTTGTTTATGTTTCTTTTTGCTTTGCTGTGTTTTTGTCACTGTAAATAGAGAAATAAACCGCACCTTTTGATCTTGAAAACCACAACCTCCGTCTGCTGGGCCTGTTTTTGTGTGGGGAGCCCATCCAGGGGGTCACACACACCCGCTACCGAGCTAACCCCCTCACAGTTGGTGGAGAACCAGTGGCAGTTTTTTTTTAGCCAGCATGGAGGAGATACTGAAACAGCTGGCTCTAGCAAATGCCAATCAACAGCAGACAAATGCAGGTTTGCAAAAGAGCTTCGCAGCCCAGCAACGAGCCCAGCAGCAATCTGAGGCCCGCTTCATAGACCTGTTGCAGAAGCAAGAGCAGAGACTACAACAACAGATGGAAGCAGTAATGCAGCAACGTCCGCAGACCAGTGAGGAAAGCCGTCCCACTAATACCGCGTCCTTTGGGGTGAGTCGTTTATTGACAAAAATGACTGGAGAGGATGATCCAGAGGTATTTTTGACCACATTTGAAAGGACTGCTGAAAGAGAAAAGTGGCCTGAGGAGCAGTGGGCTGGACTGGTGGCTCCTCTGTTAACTGGTGAATCGCAGAAAGCTTACTATGACCTAGAGCCTGACCAAGCAAAAGACTATGGGATGCTAAAAGCTGAAATATTGGCAAGGCTGGGTGTCACCCTGGCTGTCCGGGCTCAGCGTGTGCATAACTGGACTTTCCAGCTTGGAAAACCCCCCAGGTCTCAAATGTATGATCTCATTCACCTGAGCAGGAAGTGGCTACAGCCAGAGACTTTGTCCGCACCGGAGATTGTGGAACGTGTTGTGATGGATCGTTT
Organism: Rana muscosa; assembly: GCA_029206835.1. NCBI lineage: Eukaryota > Metazoa > Chordata > Amphibia > Anura > Ranidae > Rana > Rana muscosa. The sequence goes on along the minus strand of CM055117.1, from coordinate 891,491,353 downwards.
CTTGAGAGCTCTTCCTACCGCCATTCAAAAGTGGGTAAGCCATGGAGACCCAGAAACGGCCGGTAAACTTGTGGATCGTGTAGAGAGATACTTGGCTGCAGAGAACCTGACGGCCTCTTCCAGAGACTCTCGGACTTTCCACCCTAAGACCAGACCATCCCCAGGGGCGGATAAGATGATTCCAAGGGGTGAGGGTGGAGAGAGTGAGAGGGTGGGAGCTCTGCCCAGGGTTTGGCGAGAACAGCCTGGGAAGTCGGGGGCTCAAGAGGCAGCCAAAAGGATTGTTTGCTACCGCTGCCGGCAAACGGGACATATTGCAGCAAATTGCCCGGTTGTGGAGGAACCCATGCAATGTGACTTTCAACGGACAGACGTCAGTCGCTGTGTGCGACAGTCGCATGCACTGCCATTCGGGGAACTGAGAAACATTTATGCAAAATGTGTATTAATGGTAGAAATGTTGTGGTATTACTGGATTCAGGTAGCCTTGTGACCCTGATAAAGGCTGAATTAGTTAAAACAGAGGTCTCTGGGAATAGCAAGGTAGCTGTTATTTGTGTGCATGGGGACACCCGAGAGTATCCAGTGACTACAGTGTGTTTCAAGACCCCCAAAGGTACCCTCTCTCATCCAGTGGGGTTAGTATCTCAATTACCGCATGATGCCATTGTGGGAAGGGATTTTCCGAAGTTCTGGGAACTGTGGGATGATCCTGAGCCCCCCACTGGTGCCCCTATGTACCAGGAAGGTGATAGCCAGAACTCCTCTGAGAGTGGTGAGGACTCTCCAGAATTTCCCTTGTCAGTATTGGCAGGCGAGACTCAAGAAACTGGAGAGGAGCCCACCTCCTCAGACGAAAACCTACCGTCTGTGGAGTTTTCTGATCTTGAGGTTCACAGGGAAAATTTTGCCACAGAACAGTTAAAAGACCCCGCCCTAATAAAGGCACGGGAAAACGTAGTGGAAATAGATGGCGAGTTAGTGAACCCAGATAATACCTGCACTTACCCATACTTCAGCGTAGAGAAGGACCTACTGTATCGGGTGGCAAAAAGGGCAGAAGAAACCGTTGAGCAGCTTGTGGTGCCCAAACCTTACAGGAAGTTGGTGTTGGAGTTGGCCCATGGGCACATTCTTGGAGGTCATCTGGGGACAGAGAAAACCCGAGAGAGGGTATTACAGAGATTCTATTGGCCTGGGGTGATGAAGGACATAGAAAATTATTGTTCCTCCTGCCCTGTGTGTCAGAGGTCGGCCCCGATGCCACATTTCCGTAGCCCGCTGGTCCCTCTACCCATCATTGAGGTCCCGTTTGAGAGGATCGCAATGGATTTGGTAGGTCCTATAATCAAGTCCGCTAGGGGGCACCAGTACATATTAGTTATAATGGACTATGCCACCCGTTATCCAGAAGCGATCCCTCTCCGAAATACCTCGGCCAAAACCATAGCCAAAGAGCTATCTCTTGTTTTTAGCCGGGTGGGTATTTGTAAAGAACTGCTTACGGACCAAGGTACACCCTTTATGTCCCGGGTTATGAAAGAGCTGTGTAAATTGTTCAAAGTGACGCAATTGCGTACGTCTGTGTATCACCCCCAAACCGATGGGCTGGTTGAAAGATTCAACAAAACCCTAAAACAAATGTTGAAGAAAGTGGTGGATAGAGATGGAAAGGATTGGGACTGCCTACTTCCTTATTTGATGTTTGCTATTAGGGAGGTGCCCCAATCCTCTACGGGATTCTCCCCCTTTGAGTTACTGTATGGGAGACACCCAAGAGGGCTGTTGGATATTGCCAAGGAAACTTGGGAAAGTGAGAGTTCTCCCCACAGGAGTGTGATTGAGCATGTCGCCCTGATGCAAGATCGAATTGCACAGGTAATGCCCATCGTGAAGGAACATTTGGCCCAAGCGCAGTTGGCACAGCAGAGAGTGTACAACCGTGGAGCCAAGACCCGTACCTTTTCCCCGGGGGATAGGATATTGGTACTTGTCCCTATGGTTGAAAGTAAATTCCTTGCCAAATGGCAAGGCCCCTACGAGATAATGGAAAAAGTGAGCGAAGTGAATTACAAGGTCAGACAACCAGGAAGGCGAAAGCCCGAACAGATCTATCAGGTTAATCTGTTGAAAGCCTGGAGGGATAGAGAGTCCCTAGTCGCAGAAACTTGGTCACCAGCTCAAACTGGTTGCGTGATTCCGGAGGTTGGAATAGCAGCCACCTTGTCACAACCCCAACAACAGGAGGTTAAGGAGTTTGTGCTTCGCAACAAGGAGGTGTTCTCTGAGCTGCCGGGACAAACATCTGGGGTAGAGCATGATATTATTACCCCGCCCGGTGAAAGGGTGAAGTTAAAACCCTATCGGATCCCAGAGGCCCGACGGGAGGCAATACGGGAGGAAGTACAGAAAATGCTGAACTTAGGGGTGATAGAGGAGTCCCAAAGTGATTGGTCTAGTCCCATTGTGTTGGTGCCTAAACCGGATGGGAGCTGGCGATTTTGTAACGATTTTCGTCAGTTGAACAAAGTTACAAAATTTGACACCTACCCCATGCCACGTATAGATGAGTTGATCGACCGGCTGGGAACAGCGCGATACATGACGACTCTTGACCTCACAAAAGGGTATTGGCAAATTCCCCTGGCCAAGTCGGCCAAAGAGAAAACCGCATTTGTAACCCCAGACGGGGCGTTCCAATATAAGAGAATGCCGTTCGGGTTACAGAATGCGCCGGCCACATTCCAGCGGAAAATGGACCAGATACTGAGGCCCCATCGGAAGTATGCTGCGGCTTACCTGGATGACGTAATTATCCATAGCACAGATTGGGCCTCACATCTGCCAAAAGTGCAAGCAGTCCTAGACTCTATCCGGGAAGCGGGGTTTACGGCTAACCCCAAGAAGTGTACCATTGGGCAGGAGGAGGCCAAATATCTTGGGTACACCATTGGCAGGGGAGTAATAAAACCCCAACTCAACAAAGTCGAGGCCATCCAGAGTTGGCCACGTCCCAACAGCAAGAAGCAGGTACGAGCCTTTCTGGGAATCGCGGGTTATTATCGGCGCTTCATTCCCCACTTTGCTTCTAAGGCTGTGCCCCTAACCAACCTGACGAAAGGGAAAGGGTCGGTCATGATTAAATGGACCCCCGAGGCTGAGGCAGCATTCCAATTCTTGAAACAAGCCTTATGTAGCCAGCCAGTGTTGTACTCACCCGACTTCTCTAAAGACTTTGTCGTACAAAGTGATGCGTCAGATGTGGGGTTAGGAGCAGTATTGTCCCAGGTCTGGAACGGGGAAGAGCACCCAGTCATTTACCTCAGCAGGAAGTTGAAGTCCCATGAGGTAAATTACGCCACGGTTGAAAAGGAGTGTTTAGCGGTGAAGTGGGCTCTAGATTCCCTTCGGTACTATCTGCTAGGTAGGCACTTTGACATGGTTACGGATCACGCTCCGTTAAAGTGGATGGCTCAAAACAAGGAGACAAATAGAAGAGTAAATAGGTGGTTCCTGGCCCTACAGGAATTCAACTTCACAGTAAAGCATCGCCCTGGCGTTCAAATGGGGAATGTGGATGCTTTGTCTCGAGTACATGAATGCCTGATTGCTGGTGTTCCAACCCCAAGGTTAAAACAAGAGGGGGGGGGGGTATGTGACAGCAGGAAGGTAAAGTCACCTGGTTGCATCCAGGGGGGTAGGTATATTTCTCCCAGATTCAGGCTTTATGCCGACTTATACAACTAGGGAGAGAGTTGATGAAGCCCTGCTGAGGCTAGTGGGCTCATGGATGATTCATACCTCTAGGGAGAGTGCTGGGCGTCGTGCAGGCAGGGAGTTGATGAGACCAGCTGAAGCTTGTCAGCTCGTTTAAGGCCTCTATAAAAACTCCCAGCTTCATTAGGTGTTTGCTCATGCCTGGAACCAGACCTGTGTGGACTGTCTAGGGAGAGTGAACCCCTGTGCGGTGAGACAAAGCCTGTGTGGCTATTTGTTTGGACATTTACTAAACCAGGGACTTAGGGACTAGGACAGCACCAGGCTGATCCCAGTTGTTAGTTAGGGAAACCTGCATGTTTAGTCAGAGGTCAAGCTGACCAGGATTTATTTTGTTTATGTTTCTTTTTGCTTTGCTGTGTTTTTGTCACTGTAAATAGAGAAATAAACCACACCTTTTGATCTTGAAAACCACAACCTCCGTCTGCTGGGCCTGTTTTTGTGTGGGGAGCCCATCCAGGGGGTCACACACACCCGCTACCGAGCTAACCCCCTCACACCATGTTGAGGGAAAGGCCCAGAAAGGTCTTAAATTCGGAAACTGTAATTGGTTTCCAATCTTTGGCAATGGAAGGCAACTGGGGGTTAGATGAATTGACCAGCATATAAATTACTCTGGTCCACAATAGATCTATAGAGATCTTCCGTGAAAAACAGCGAATAAAAATCAATTGGCATAAAATCAGCTGTTTCCACCTGAATACTGGGTTGGGCAGTGAATGGGGGAAGTACGGGTTCTGCAGAAGTGGTGGGGACCCAATCAGGATAGGCGAATTCTGCAGGAAGGGCACTATGGGCACGACGGGCCTGCCTTTGTCTTCTTGGTGGCAGCGGGACACTACTTGTGCTTGCCAGCTTGAACTGCACTTATGGGACTCACCACGTCACCACGTGATACTGCAGTGCTGGATGTACGCCCAGGCTGTACTAGGCCGCTGGTGCTTGCCAATTCACCAGAAGGAATAGCGGCGCTAGTACTACTCTGCTCCATGATACGAGAGCCCTGCGGTTCTTGCTCCTCAACAACCTCAGAAGATCGGGATCGGGTACACCTGACCTTAGCAGGGACCTCAAGTTCGTCGTCAGAGCTATCTGACGAGGAGCCGCTGACTTCACTGTCTTCTACAGGAAGGTATTCTGAGCCTGAATCTGACAGATACGTGACCTCCTCTTCACTATCTGTCATGCTCAGAATCTCGTAGGCCTCTTTACTAGTGTACCTTCGTCTTGCCATTTTGGGCTCTAAATTTAGGGGTACACTAGTAAGATTCACAGGAAAAAAAAGCACCTGACTGTCAGCAAATATATCAAACGCTACCAAAAAAACTGTTAGCGATCGCAGGGATCAGGACTGTCTCTGCGAACGCTGCAGTTATGTGTGTTGTGTTTGGTAAGTGACAGTGATCGATCGATACTGCACTTGGCTGGGCTGGGCTGGGCGGAGGGGCTAAACGCAGGTGCTAGCAGGTATCTGGGCTGATCCCGCTAACACTGCGTTTTTGGGAACCCTAAACCGCTGGGGATGCTAGTATAGATCTGTTCAGATACTATACCACTAAGGGAGATGTATGCTTTGCGCGTGGGTGTTAGCGTTACTGGCACTAACCTGACGCTGCCTGGGGCGACGCAGACCCTCTCTGGCGCTAAAACCTAATTGATATCAGCCGCTGGGCGATCAGGGGGTTAAACCTTTATTGGGTTATATACGGCGGATGCGGAGTAAAAAAAACAAATTTGAAAGTAGTAAAAGTCACTCACATTCCAGAAACCAACATACAGTAAGTACATGTCAAAGCAGGTCTCAAAAGCACTCCCCTAGACAAAGTTAAATAATGGTCTGATAGTCATACCTTTATACCTTTCCCCCCTGCCCTCCTAACGCTCAATATTAAAGAAGCAGCCTATCTAACACCAATTCAAGCGGGGATAACCCTGGGGTATTCAGCCAGGGAGCCCACAACAGTTCAAATGTCCCCTGGCGGCCCCTATGTTGGTAAATATATTTCTCCAAACGCAAAGTGGATCCCATTTGAGCTATCCATTCACTTGACCTAGGAGGTTCAACAGCCTTCCAATGGTGGAGAATAAGTTTACGTGCCTGGAAAAGGGCTCTACCAATGGCTTTTTTCGGATTATCCTCAAGTGGTAGATCATCCACAATCCCCAATATACAGACTTTAGGGTCTTGTGGAACCTCTACTAGGAATACCTCACTAAGGGTTTTAAGGACCCCCCTCCAATAAAGGTGCAACTTGGGGCATTGCCAGAGCAAGTGGATAAGATCTCCGCGGTCTCTAGCACACCTGGGACAGTCATCATCCTCTCCAATGCCCATTCTATATAGTCTAGCAGGTGTGAAGTGTACCCTCATTACTATGTACAATTGTGACAGGCATTGTGCAGTGTTGAGTGAGCACCCTTGAATTGCTAGCAATGCCTCCTCCGATTGATCCTCCTCAAATGTTCCTACATCTCTCTCCCAGGAAGATATCACCTTTGCGGGGAAGCCCGGTAAAAAAGAGGAAAGCAACATGGCATACGATCTGGATATAAAACCCCTAAGGCAGGACACCTCCGTCATATAGTGAAAGATCGGGGCAGGGGACAAGATCCATGGGTTGTTTCCTGCCTGGGCCCTCACAGCGTGACTTAACTGTAAAAAATAGAAGTACATGGACCCAGGCAGCCCAAAGCTTTTCTGCAGCTCTGCAAAAGACAGCAGAGAGCCATTAGAAAAAATGTGGACCAAATGAGTGACACCATACCTCCTCCAGCGCTCCACACAAGTCAGAAGAAGCAATTCCCCATATTACTGATTATTCCAGATCAGGCTATGCCCTGTGAAGCCCTCAATATTTTGCAGTTGTCGTGTCTTGTTCCAAATTTTTTGAATCAAAGCATAGGTGGGGAAGAGCCTGTTCGACTTGGCAAATTGCAATGCTTCAAGGCCCGTGACTACCCTATCTGTGCTCGCAGTGTGCTGTAGTAGGGCAACCACCGGGTCCACACCCCCTCCCTCCACACCCATCCCTTGGGATATGGCTTGAGCTATATGCTGTAGCTGGGCGGCCAGATAATATAGCCATGGATTAGGAAGGGCCAATCCCCCTGCCTCCTTGGGTTTTTGTAGGTGTTCCAATTTAATTCTAGGGGATTTATTAAGCCAGAGGAAAGCCCGAAATAGGGAATTAATTATTCTAAAGAATTTCAACGGGATCACCATGGGGGTATTATGGAGAATATATAAAAGTTGCGACATAAATATCATCTTGGTGAGGTTCACTCTGCCCACCAATGACATTTTCAATTTTGACCATACTTTGGACTTGTCCCTAATCCGGCCTAGTAAGGGGGAGAGATTCAGGGTGATATAGTCGCAGGGTTGTGGTGTGACCCAGATATTACAATTTCGTAGAAACCGGAATATTCTGTAACGTGGGGCCCCGTGAAGCTGCAGAGTCCAGCATCATAATGGTGGGCTTGGTCCAGTTGATTACCAGGCCAGAGTATGAGCCAAAGTTTTGTACGACCACCATGGCCTCGCTCAGGGATCTCGACGTGTCACCCAATAACAACATGGTATCATCCGCATAAAGCATAAGTTTCTCATGTATCTGTCCGTATTTAAAACCGTTTATTGAAGGGTTGGAACGCACCAATGCTGCCATAGGTTCTATGGCAATGGCGAACAACAGAGGCGACAGGGGACACCCCTGCCGAGTTCCTCTGTGCAGTGGGAAGGGAGAAGACACCCTTCCCACTTCCCTAATGACCGCCGATGGGGAGTTATAGAGGAGCTGAACCCAGGATTGGAACATTGGTCCAAATCTAAATTTAGTCAGTGTCGCCCATAGATACTGCCATTCAATGCTATTAAACGCCTTATGCGCATCGAGGGACAGCAACGCTCTGTCTCCTGTATTGTCTGCAGGGGATTGTACATTGAGAAAGAGCCTCCTGAGGTTAATGGCTGCAGATCTCTCCGGTATAAAGCTGGACTGATCTGGATGGATAATGGACGCTATCACTTTATTAAGTCTCAGGGACAGTACTTTTGCAAGGATTTTTATGTAATTTTAAAGGAGCGAGATTGGCCTATACGAGCCGGGGTCTAGCGGGTCCTTCTCAGGTTTACGTAACAAAACTATACTGACCTGTCTCATGGAGTCAGGAAGTTGTTGTGAGTCTCTAGCCGAATTCAAAGTGTGAAGCAGTCTAGGCAATATTACATCCCCATACCGCTTGTACACCTCGATCGGGATGCCATCATCTCCGGGCGCTTTAGAATTGGGGAAGGAGTTGGTAGCCGTAACCATCTCCTCAATAGTAATGGGAGCCTCTAGAGATTAGCTCTATCCCCTGCAGAAAATCCCCAACCTCCTCCAATGTGTGTGTCTGCTTTGAACTGTAGAGTTCCGAGTAGAAGTCCACCAGTTCACGCATTACCAAGTCCGGATCATTCACCACCCTTCCCAATTTATTGCGTATGGCCCATATAGATGGGGATGACTGCTGAGATTGTACTATTCTGGCCAGAAGTCTGCCTGTTTGTTCCCCTTCCTCATAAAAGGCCAATTTGTTAAAAAAGTGCTTTTTGTCCTCCTTAGAGGCATCAATTCTACTGAGTGCATCTTAAACAGCTATCCACGCCTCGCGGGAGCCCTCCCCAGAATGGGCAATGTATTCCGCCTCTAGGCGTTTAACCATCTGAGCGGCCTGGTCTCTCTGTGCAGATGTGTTACTTTTAATGGCATTCACCTCCGATATGAATATCCCCCTCAGAAAGGCCTTAAAAGCATTCCAAGTAGTGTCCAGGTCAGGGTGACCCACATGCCTTTGCCAGTATGCTGCAATGGGATCCTCAATTTTGGTGTGGGAGGGGAAGAGATTCAGCCAGAAAGCATTCAGTTTCCATGGCGCTCTCGGCAGGCTAGACTCCGGCCTGACCTTCAAGTGAAGCAAAAGAGAGGAGTGGTCTGAGATGCTTCTAGTAAGGTACTGCACCTTCTCAATGTATTGGGACGCCGACGTAGAACACAGGCATAAATCAATCCTAGATAGGGACATGTGGGATTTGGAGAAGCACGAAAACTGTCTCTTCAGAGGGTTCCTATTTCTCCAGGGATCTGTCCACCCCACCTCCTCTATAAATTTAGCCAGGACTGGTCTTGCCCTCGTGGGGCCACCCACTGTAGGAGGGTGTCTATCCAGTTCAGGGTCTATTATGCCATTAAGGTCCCCCACCAGAACTAGGGGCACTCCCGGGTTGCAAAGCTGGAATGTCAGAAGGGTGCGTAATATTAATGGGTTAAACGGTGGAGGGATGTACACTGCTGCAAGAATGAACATCCATTGGTAAAGTCTACAGAGTAAAAACACAAACCTTCCCTCCTGGTCGACCCTGGAGTCGATCACCTGAAAATCCAGGGACCTATGTATCAGATCACTCGCACCCCGAGAATAAGAGGTATGAGTGGAGTGATACGCCCAGCCCGTCCAAGAAAATCCCACCCACGATACAGTATCTGAGGTAAGATGAGTCTCCTGCAGAATACACACTGCCGGGAGATGTTTCCTAAGGGAAGTGGACACCATAGTGCGCTTGAGTGGGTCACTCAAGCCCCGCACATTCCACGACACTATAGGCGTGCAAGTCATTAAGGCACTCTAAGAAAGTGTAAGCTGTACTGTAAGCGTGGGGATAAGAGTGTCCACCAGCCAAACTCGGTTTGCAGTGGGCCCCCGCATCCGCCGCTCCAAAACAAATATACAACACATGGCATCATAGTAAACCTTAACCCTCCAGCAAATACCCAGCCTCCAACCAGCCAGACAGGGCAGATCACAGAGTATGAGCATAGAAAATAATGACTGGGGAAGGGAGGAAAAGGGGGAAGAAAAAAAATATGTGATCAGCGGGAGGGGACTCCCCACGGGGGGGTTATCAAATAGTCACTGCGAAATGCATGGCCAGCCTGAGGGGCTTCAGTCCAGGGACAGTTATCACGAGCCGCTGCCAGCCGATTGTCATTAGACGTGGGGCCTCCGGAATGTAAGAGAAAAAACAATAGTAACTGGAACACAAGAAACTGCTGGGTATTAACAGGAACCCAGGTCAGCTTCAGATGCAACAGGCATACCTCAGCCCAAGTCATGTACCTCTCCAGGTACTCCAACGGTGGTTCAAATTGCATGAACAGTACACACGCTCAGATCCTGAGAAAAAATATATATTGTTCTCCCGGTCGTGTGACCTCATGGTTATAAAACAACAAATATGAAAAAAAAACAAAACAGAACTTTCAATAGGTATCCCAGGCACCGGTGCGCTAGGGGCTCAGTCCGCATCCGCCGCAGGCCCTCCAGCTTGGCGGATAATGGGTTCGTTCGCGTCAATTCACGCAGAGGCCTCTGCTGCTGTTTCAAAGAATTGTGCCCTGCCACCCGCAACGATCCTGAGCTTAGCCGGGTATAGCATGGCATAATTGGCCCTTAGGCGTTGGAGTCTTTTCTTTACCTCTCCAAATTTGGCCCTGCGCCTCTGCACTTCAGCTGAAAAGTCAGGGTAAAAGGACACTCTTACTCCGTTGAACTGTATATTGCGCCGTTCCCTGGCGAGTCGCAGAATAATCTCCTTGTCCTTGTAATTAAAGAGTTTAGCAAGCATAGTGCGGGGTTGGTTGCCTGGAGGCAAAGGTCTAGGCGGGACCCTGTGGGCTCTTTCAACCAAATAAAATGGGGTAAATACATCTTTGCCAAAAGTCTCCTGCAGCCAGTTCGCTACAAACACTGTGGGGTCTCTGCCTTCAGATTTTTCTGGCAGGCCCACTATGCGGATGTTACTCCTTCTTACTCGATTCTCAATGTCCTCATTTCTAAGTTCATTGGCAGATGCTGTTCTGGCTGCTATCTGATGGGCTCTAACAAGGGGGACCATCCTATCTTCCACATCACTAATACGGCCTTCCACTGCTGTGGTGCGTTCCCTGATTTTCTGGAAGTCATGACGGAGCAATCCCACCTCCTCCTTCAGGCCTCCAAAATGGACCTGCAGCGTCTGTATAGAGGCTGTGCATTTGTTGACCGCCTTAAGGATCTCAGAAAGTGTAGGCTGTTCTATATCCTCCCCCTTGTCCTCGTCCTCCTCCTCTGCTGACTCAGGGGAGAGCTGGGCTGAGGCCTGCTGCAAGGCCTGTATGGAGGATTCCCCTGTCTGCCTTGCTTGGAAAATGTCTGGTGTGGCATCTAGCTCCTTGTCCGAGGGATGCACCGCCACACTGTTTAGTTTTTGGGTATAATACAGCATATCTTTAGGGACATCCTTCCCCTGAGCCTTGGGTGCAGGCTTACCCGTGTCTTTCTTGTCCCCTCGTGTGCGCTGTGCTGCCGCGGCGCCATTTTGGATATCCTGCATCTCACCCCCCTTGAGCTGTTTTTGGGTCATCATGCCGGATCCGAGGCTGGTGAAGGTCCCGGAACGTGCCTGGGGTGTACAGGTGCCTTGCAGTGGGTTCCGGTGCCAGTTTTAGGTATCGGTTCGGCCGGGAGAAGGATACTAGCAGGGAGCTCTGTGAGGCACGTCCGCTCACATGCCGCTCTTGGCCACGCCCCGACAGACACAGCTTTAATCTTGACAAAGTGGGTATTAGCCTTCATTCTGGAGTGACTAGGCAGAAAAAGTGGTAACTTCAGAGCTGAACAGCCACGCCCAGGGGGCAGTGCTACTGGCTATATCCCCTCAGCCTGCACTAAGCAGATCAGTTCGTCAAAAAGCAGTACAAACTTAAAAACGAGGGGTGGGTGCTGTGTCCATCCATGAACTCAGAGAAAAGGATTTTACGGTGAGTACAAAAATCCTATTTTCTCTTTCGTTCATGGACAGACACAGCTTCAATCTTGACAAAGTGGGACGTCCCAAAGCAGTGTCAAAAATGAGGTGTGGGAACAACATTAAAACAACTTCACCTCAAAACAAAACAGAGCTCCTTAACGGAGGAGTTGCAACTCTAAACAGCCGCCTGCAATACCTTGTGGCCGAAAGAAGCATCCGAAGATGCACACACATCAACTTGTAAAGTTTAGTGAAAGTGTGAACGGACCACCAAGTCGCCGCCTTACACACCTGGGAAACAGACGCTTGACGTCAGAAAAGCCCAGGAGGCACCTCTTGCCCTGGTCGAATGCGCCGGGAAAGGGAGGCGCCTGACTCTAATCTGTCGAATCCACCTAGAGATAGTGGTCGACGAGACCGCTGGGCCCTACTTGGGACCAGCCACCGTAACAAACAGTGAGTCTGGACTTCGGAACGGAGCAGTACCAGACGAGCATACTCTCAGAGCTTGGACAACGTCCAAGGAAACCAACATCATCTCCTTATGATTCGACGGATGAGAACACAAGGATGGCAGTACAATGTCTTCCTTGAGATGGAAGGTCGAAACGCGACCTTAGGAAGAAAAGAAGGCTGCGGACGCAGCACCACCTTATCCTTGTGGAAGATCAGATAGGGAGCCTTGCATGACAAGGCTGCCCGCTCAGAAACCTGTCTTAACTGACATAACAGCCACCAAAAGGACCACTTTCTGAGAAAGTGTCAACAAGGGAATCTCCCTGATGTTCTCAAACGGTGGTTTCTGAGGCACCTAGAGGCCATGCCGTCAAAGCCATTGATTGTAAGCCGGATGGCATATGGGACCCTGCGACAGCAGGTCCTCTCGTAGCTGTAGACACCAAAAGGACGACTGCTACATAAGCCCCACAGAGATAGTGGAGGGTGGACAGGAGGGGCCGCCTGCCGAACCCTCTGTACAAACGTTCTCACTAGAGAGTGAGCCACCAGGGGTCATTGAAAAAAAGACAGCCAGGCAAATATCTGCCCCTTAATTGTACTTAAAGCAAAATTTTTGGTCCACCCCATGCTGTAAAAACAGCAGGACTCTGGAACCAAATAAGTACGTGGACGCCACCTCATTTCCTTACAAATGTATATGTAGGTCTTTCAAGTGTGATGGTAAATCTTCCTAGAGGATGATTTCCGAGCACTCCTCATGGTAGAGATCACTGAGTCTGGCAGGTCCCGGACTCTTAGCACCTGGTTCTTAATAGCCATGCCGTTTAAGCCAGTGACTGTAAAAACAGGATGGCATATGGGACCTTGCGACAGCAGGTCCTTTCTTAGCGGCAGACACCAAGAGGCGCCTGCTACCAGATGCACTAGACCGGCATACCAGGGATGCGGAGGCTAATCCAGAGCAAATTGGGACCATTGGAATCCTCTCTGCCTCCAGTCTGTGAAGCAGATGAGGAAGGAGCTTCAGAGGAGGAAAGGCATAGATTAGCCGGTACTGACTCCACGGTGCCACCAACGCATCTGTCGCGTCTGCCCATGGGTCTCTTAACCTGGCCACAAACCTCAATACCTTCCGATTGAGCTGAGAAGCCATGAGATCTACGTCTGGCGTGCCCCCCCCCTCTGGCAAAGGATCTGAAACGCCTCCGGGTGTAGAGACCATTCTCCTTGGTCCAGCATCTGGCGACTCAGGTAGTCTGCCTGCCAGTTTCCCACACCCAGAATGTATACGGCCGACAGGGCCGGTACGCTCCTTTCTGCCCACCTTAGGAGGTGAGCGACCACCGATGCTGCAGCTGAGCTGCTTGTTTCTCCTTGTTTATTGACATACGCCACCACTGTGGCGTTTGTCCGACTGGATTCTGACTGGACGCCCCTGTAGCCTCTGAGACCATGTGGAGAGGCAAAGCCAGATTGCCCGGAGTTTCAGGACATTGATCGGCAAGTGGGATTCCTCCGGAGTCCAGCGACCCAGGTTGACTGAGCCTTCCAGACTTCCCTTCAACCGGTAAGGCTGGCGTCCGTCGTGACCACCATCCAGTAAAAAGGAAGGAACAAATTCCCAGACAGAAGTGCCGGTGAAGTCGGCCACCAAACTAGGGAGGTCCTGACTAGGTGGCACACCCGGATTTTGACAATCCAGGGATGAAGGGCACTTGACCCTTCTGGACAGAATTACCTTCTGTAACACTCACGTGTGAAATAGTGCATATGGTACCGCCTCGAAGGAGGCTACCATGAGGCGCAGGACTCGCCTGCAAAAGTGGCGTGACGACCGTCTTTGGGATGTCAACTGCCGCACCGCAGCCTGAAGGGTCTGCAACTTTCCCATAGGGAGAAAAAAACTTTCACCTCTGAGGAGTCCAGAATCAACCCCAGATACACTAGGAGTTGAGTCTGTAACAATATTGACTTCTGAGTGTTCAGCACCCAACCAAAGTATCAGAGGGTCTGACAGGTTATAGACACGCTCACCTCTAATTTTGATTTTGAAGTGGCCCTCAGAAGAAGATCGTCCAAGTAGCCCACGATAGCGATGCCACGCTGTCTTAGTAGGGCCAGAATCGGGGCGAGCACCTTGGTGCCGATGCCAGGCCAAAGGGGAGAGCCACCAATTGGTAGTGGTGTTCCCCGGCCGCAAAGCGCAGACATCTCTGGTGCATATGAGGACATGCAAGTATGCGTCCTTGCCAAGGATGTCAGAAAATCCCCCGGATGGAGGGCAGCGACAACAGAGCGAACCAACTCCTTCCGGAATCTTTGTACAAGTACAAAGCTATTGAGGGCCCTGAGATCCAAGATTGGACGAACCCCTTCCTTCCTTTGTTTTGGGCACAGATTTGAGTAGAACCCCTGAACCCATTCCTGTACGGAAACGGGAATGATCACCCTGCGTATCAGCAGGCCTTGAACCGCCCCATATAGGGCTTCCCGCCGAGACGGCTGAAGCTGGCGGTTTAGAGGGAAAAAAAATAAAAAAATCTGTTCGGTAGGCAAGCGAGGTTGGGCTTGCGAAACCAGGGACGCTTTGGTCCCTCAGCAGGCGCTTTATCTGCCTGGGATCGTTTACTTGCCGCACTAGGCGGACGAAAGACCTGTTTGTGCGCGGTGAAGGAGGGCCCTTTGCCCATGGCGTGGCCCCTTACCCCTTTTTGGATTGTGGGGCATGCTCTTACCGCCTGTGGCATCCTTAATGATGTCATCCAGAGAGGCTCCAAATGGTCAGATCCACCAAGGCCTTCTTGGAAGATTGGTCCGCAAACCAGCACTTTAGCCAGACCAGGTGGCGTAGCACCACCGCATAAACCGAGGCTGTGGACAGCAAGGGGATAGTATCCATGTCTGACTCGCAGACAAACTTAAGGTCCTGTACCAACAGGTTGGCCAAAGCTACCTCGTCCGAAGGAGCCTCCCGTGTCTTTAACCCCTGGAGTAGCATCTTTTCCCACTCAGTAAGTGTCTGAGACACCAAAGCCCCAGCCATTGCTGGGCGCACCGCTGAGCCCACTACCGTGTATAGGTAGCGAGCAATTGTGTCCACAGGGTCCCTGAAGACAGGAGCCCCTTCCACTGGAATCGTGGTTACTTTAAGTCCGGACACAGGGGGCTCCACTATCGGGGTAGAGGTCAATTTTTTCAGGAAACTCTCCTCAAAGGGGTACCGGACCGCCAAAATATTTTGGGGCCGAAAAAAAACCTTCATTGGTTTTTCCCCACTCCTTGTATAAAAGCTTATCAAGATAAGACATACAAGGAAACACCTTGGCAGTGCGGGCCAGCTTACGGAACTGAAAGGAAACTGCCGTCTCTGCTGCTTCTGCAGGATTCCCCAACTTCAACATATTCCGCACTGCGGTGATAGATACCAAGCCTTTTCGTGTGCTGACCCGGACCTGGAGTCATCCTCACTGTCCGACCGGCCACGGTCCGCAGCCTCTGACGCATAAGAATCAGGGCCATGAGCAACAGCTGGGCCTGACTCTGCATCAGAATTATCCCCAGAAGATGGCGGGGGAGGGGGCGCTTCCTACCCCCCCGTGTTCCCACGCATCGCTACCACCTTTGCAACAGAAGCCTCCAGGATCGCCGACATAGCGTCCACTGATATAGCAGGGGCACCAGTTGCCAACTCAGGTGTTTCAGGGGAAAAAAACGTCTGCTTCTGACGTCATGCTGACCCACGCGCCTGACACCCACAGGGACTCCAGGCAAGGTATCAACAGCCCAACCTCCTAGCTGCTACAGAGATGCAGGGCCTCCCAGAAGACTCACCACCCTTAGAACTGTCACTGTTACTGCTGCCCTCTGCTCCCGCCTGAGATACTCTCCCACAGCTGCCTGTGTCAGTCTGATCCTCCGTCAGCATGTGTCTGTATATTTTCCGCCTGTAGAATGCACCCTAGAGGCCAGAGACTTCCACAAAATGGCCGCCGAGCGGCCGTGCTGAAGAACGGCGTGGACCACAAGAAAATGGCCGCTGAGCAGTAGACAGAGGCCAAAGCGGGCACGGACCACAAGAAAATGTCCGCTAAGCGGCAATAAATCCATACAGGCGTGGACCACAAGAAAATGGCCACCGAGACAGAGGCCAAAACAGGCGCGGACCACAAAAAAATGGTCACTGAGCGGCAGATAGAGCTAGTAGGCGTGGACCACAAGAAAATGGGCGCTGAGTGATCGAGGCCAAAACAGGCGTGGACCACAAGAAAATGGCCGCCGACAGCATGGAGGGAGAAACACACAGGTAAGCAGAAAAACTGACATTTCCAATGACAGCCATACAGCGCAGTTCCCGCTCCAGATGGAGCCCCCCATGTGAACCCCCAGCACCCAGCCTAGCTCGCAGCCCCAGGGAGGAGGGAAGGCAGGGAGAGAGGAAAGAAAGGGTAAAACCACTTACTTGATCTCTCCAGGAATGTCCAGCCATGTCCTCCTGCTGAAGCAGGGGAAGCTACTTACCCGTCCTGCGTGGATTATGCTGGAAAACATTCTAGACAGACCATCTTCCACGCGGTTAAGAAGGTGACTGTCGGCCCGGCATGCTGTGATTCAGCCATAGAGACCGGTAATATGCATGCCCTGGAGCGCGAAGCTCACCGGCCACCCGTGGAGCGACGGACATGTTGTGGAAAACCCAGCGCGTAGCTAGGGTTGGTACACGCTCAATGGCCGAAAACTGGGGAGACTACAAGGATCTGGGATCCAGCCTGTCACCCAGTCAGCAGTTGATCGAAGACCGCAGGAACAAAAAACGTAGAACGTAGAAAAAACCCTCCGACCTATGGACCCGAAGGGAGCCATGTCCTTCTCCTATGCTAGGCATAAAAGAACTGATCTGCTTAGTGCAGGCTGAGGGGATACAGCCAGTAGGACCGCTGTTCAGCTCTGAAGTTGTTAACACTTTTTCTGCCTAGTCACTCCTGAATGAAGGCTAATACCCACTTTGTCAAGATTGAAGCTGTGTCCGTCCATGAACGAAAGAGAAAGTTATCCACTGTGGATCACTCTTCAGAGAGCAATGCAAGTGTAAATGAACCCATTTTTTCTTTACTTAAGCTTATTTATTACCTTTATTTTCACCTGGTGATCACGCCGGTAAAACATCCTAGTTTTGGGGGTCTCCAATTTGGATGGATGTGCAATGGAGACACCACTGCACAGCAGTATTGTCAGTCTGTGGAGAGAGTAGTTCAACGTGCTAGCAGCGTTCGTTGTACTTTAAATAAGCTATTTCCATTTCAAGGCCAAACTCCAGATAACACTTTTCAAGGCATTACAGCGATAGTTTTTACCTTTTGGGATAAAGGTTTGACATCATGGGGCCCCGTACTGCCTACCTGACGGGGGCTCCAACCCCACCCATCTGAAAAACAAAATGCAGCTTTGTCTTCAGGGGAGCTGCACATTTTTACCATACCCCAAACACCAGTGTAAATGAGGTCTAGGGTCCCTTTCACACAATCGGTCTGATCTGGTCCACCTGTCAGTTTTTCAGGCAGACCCAATTGGACCATCTATTCACCTCTATGGAGTGGCAGATGTAAACAGACTTGTGTTACTATCCTTCCTTCAATTATCATTATGATACTCACACAGTACCGGTGCTGTAGTTCAAATCACCTGTACTGTGTGACTATCATCATGAATGATGATAATGATGATCACATTTGACTGCTCCCTGCTGTATAATGAAACATAGGCAATATTCAGGGGCAGGGCATGGGGACAGGTGTGTGTGTGTGTGTGCAGTGCATCATGTAATGTACCTTTCCTGAGACTTCTGCCGGTGATCCCTCTGTGTGCACTGCTGAGCTGGCTGCTGAGGCTGTGTGTTAAGCAGGGCTTTTTTGCATCATAGAGTGGGTGTGGCCAAACTGCACGGTGGAAGGGTCCTAAAGGGGCATTTTTAAATAAACTTCCAAATGCATAACACACAGTGCAGGGCTCAGGAGTGCACTACATACAAAATGCAGGATTCAGATGTGCATTACACACAGGGTCCAGGAGCGCATAAGGTACAGGGTTCAGGATTGTGCTACGCACAGAGTTAAGGAGTGCATAATACACAGAGTGCAAAGATTTAGACGTAGTGCAGGGCTCAGGAGTGCACTACGCACAAGGTTCAGGGTTCAGGAGTGCGTAATACAGAGTACAAAGATTTAGGAGTGCAGAGTTCAGGAGTGTATGACACACACAGTGCAAGGAAGGCGTTATCCACAGTGAAGGGTGCAAGAGTGTATTAAACACAAGGTTCATGGTTTAGTAGTGCATAACACATCACAGAGGTATATATAAGAAAATATAAAATCACATTACAGTTCAAATAATGGGTAACGGGATGTGCGATTCCCATTCACAGAGAGAAGTGAAGGCCTACGCATTTCGCGGATTTCCGCTTTATCAGGGCCATTTAGCGTAGCACAAAGATTTCTTATTCCAATCGGATCTAATACCTGTATAATGTTGATTTATATATGTTAGGTTTTTCTTCCCCCTTAAATATATAGGATATAACATGCATGTATATTTTATCAATGTTTTGTTTGCTCCTAGACCCCTTGTATTAACTCTTTGTGCTACGCTAAATGGCCCTGATGAAGCGGAAATCCGCGAAACACGTAGGCCTTCACTTCTCTCTGTGAATGGGAATCGCACATCCCGTTACCCATTATTTGAACTGTAATGTGATTTTATATTTTCTTATATATACTTTTGTAAGAATTCAAGTTTTTTTTTACATTGCTGCCTTAGGCAGGATAATAAAAATTGTTTATTTTTCTATATATCGTGATATGTCTATATTTATTCACTCCACTGAGGCAAACACAAAGTCCCACCCTTGATCAACCATTTTTTTGACATACAGTCGCATATTCTTCCGGGATGGTGCCTCAGTAGGAGCCTCAAGACATTCCGCATGCACCCCAACTCCTACACACACATCACAGAGGGTTCGGGAGTGGATTACACACAAAATGCAGGGTTCAGGAGTACATTACACATTGAGTGCAGAATTCAGGAGTGCGTAATAAAGAGTACAAAGATTTAGGAGTGCAGGGTTCAGGAGTGTATGACACACACAGTGCAAGGAAGGCATTATGCACAGTAAAGGGTGCAAGAGTGTAATAAACACAAGCTTCATGGTTTAGGATTGCATAACACACCACAGAGAGTTCAGGAGTGCATTATACACAAAATGCAGGGTTCAGGAGTACATTACACATTGGGTGCAGGGTTCAGGAGTGTGTTACGCACAGAATGCAGTGTTCAGGAGTGCGCTACACATAGAATGCAGGGTTCAAGAGTGCGCTACCCACAGGGTGCAGGGTTCAGCATTGTGCTACGTGCAGGGTTCAGGAGTGCATAATACACAGAGTACAATGATTGAAGAGTTCACTACATACAAAGTGCAGGGTTCAGGAGTGTATGACACACACACACACATGGTGCAAGAGTGTATTAAACATAAGGTTCATGGTTTAGGAGTGCATAACATAACACACAGAGAGTTCAGGGTTCAGGAGTGCAATACACACAAAATGCAGGATTCAGGAGTACATTACACATTGGGTGCAGGGTTCAGGAGTGCGCTACACATAGAATGCAGGGTTCAGGAGTGCGATACACATAGAATTCAGGGTTAAGGAGTGCACTACGTATAGAGTGTAGGGTTCAGGAGTGCGCTATGCACCAAATGCAGAGCTCAGGAGTGAGCTACGCCCATAATGCAGAGCTCTTGACTACACTATGCCCAGAATGCAGAGTTCAGGAGTGTGCTACGTATAGAATGCAGGGTTCATGAATACACTACACACAGAATGCAGGGTTCAGGAGTACACTAGGCACAGAGTGCAGAATTCAGGAGAGCACTACGTACAGAGTACACGTGCGTGCTACACACAGAATGCTAGGTTCAGGAGTCCTTTATACACAGAGTGCAAGGTTTAGAAGTGGATATCTCACAATCTAGTTTACAACCAAACCCCAACCCTTCCTTTTCAACAGGTAAGCTCTGACTCTGTAACCATCTTTTTCAGCTATGACCTCTATGCACCCCCACAGCCCTCATCTTTGCATGCTTTTATACCCTACTGTCCGATCTGCTTACCCGCTCTGCTCTGGAAAAATCACTTCTGTATCACTCCTTAGCAGCTGCCATATTTATTTATTTTTTCACTGAGAGCACACTCATTTGAGGCTCTGTCTCCCCCCAGTGGCCGCCGGGCTGCGAGCAGCAAGAGGCGTCAGCATCCAGGACTAGGCTGCAAGTCAGCATGGCATGCCTTCCCTACAGTCCACAAAAACACCTGTCCGGCAGCTCTCTCTCCCTTATCCCCACTCTGAGTGCAGGACAGTGAGGGTTCTCTGGGAACTGCAGTGAGAGGAGCGCTGGCAGAAGGGCATCTATGTAAGTGACGGTAAAAAGCGGCGCACACAGGACCAGTGCCGGAGGTTCTAGCTGAAAAAAGCCCTGTGTATACACATGTGCTACATGAAGCTGCCGGCTGGCCGGGCCCTCCTGTTAACTGACGGGGCCTGGGCCCCCTACATAAGGCCCAGTGGTACCCCCTTATCAGCAGCCCTGCCCCTGTAAATTTTAAATGGATTATCTCACTCAACCCTCTAACTGCTACTTTTACTGGACAGCTTGGTCTGTTTACCACTTGCTGTCCTTAGCCTGTATATATACAGCTTCTAGAGCAAGTGGTTATACCAGGATCATGGCTGCAGTTTTTTTTGAAGGAACTCAGCAGGTAGATTGTTCCAAACATTTTGGAGAACTAACCATAGATCTTCTGTGCATGTAGGCTGCTCGTGAGCAGTGGGCATGTTCAAGAGGTGGGGCTGAACAAACTACACAATACAGGCATGCTTTGTGTCTTTTTAATGTTTTATACCTCTGATTGGCCAGCCAAGGGATGAAAACTGGCCAAACAAGAACAGATCATCTTCTGTGCTTTGTGGGGTTAGTTTAGAATAAGGGAGAAAGGTGACTGGTAGTGTCAACCGGGTACTTCTGATGGAAGAAATACATGAAAATGAAAGAGACTATAGGGTCGATTCACAAATGGATGTTGCCTGAGATATCTGGGTCACGTGACACATTTAACCCAAATATCTTATGCGATATGAAAAAGGTCAATTCACTACAGGTTTATGTGGTATTTATCGCAAAAACTAAGAAACACTCAGTAAATCCAGCATAAACCTGTCTAAAAGTCAATTCATAAATAAAATAAAAATATGTGAACAAAAACATGTGTTAAATAAGGGTTGGTCTAGCTATGCAGTATTTAAAAAATTAGTTGGTTGCTAAGGAACCAGCACCCATCAGCGTCCTTAACAACCAGTGAATAGCTGGTTGTTAAGAAGTGGTGCCCTAACAACTATGACTTATCTGCTGTCAGCAGGATGTAAACAAAAGAAGCCGGCATTAAAAAAAAAGGGAAAAATAAACTGTGTGGGTTCCCCCCTAAAATCCGAACCAGGTCTTTCTGGTCTGGATTTTGGGGGAAACCTCAAGCCAAAAAAAAAAATTGGCAAGAGGTGTCTCCCAACATCCATACCAGACCCTTATCCGAGCATACAGGGTGGGGGGGGGACCCTCCTGAATCATACCAGGCCACATCCCCTTAACATGGGGGATGCCAGAGCACCTTGTTCCCATGTTGTTGAGGACAAAGGGCCTCTTCCCCACAACCCTGGTCTGGTGGTTGTAGGGGTACTGGGGGTGACTTATCTGACTCTGGAAGCCCCCCTACATCGTGCCCCTACTTATTCACCAACAAAAATGGTCAAAGTAAAAAAAAAAAACAGGAGCCAGGTTTTGACAAGTCCTTTATAAAAAAAAAAAGAAAACGACAAATGAAATGTCCCCCAAAGAAAATCCAGCATCAATCACAATAAACACTGGCTGATGACCTGCAAAAAAAAAGTGCACCCAATGCTTAGCTCCTGCCGATGAATAAACTAAGGGGCAGGGGAGGGGGCATTACCAGATGGCCCCACCCCTTTGTGACATCATTGACCCAGCATGCAGGGCTGCTAAATTTCAGATAACGACAATGGGGCTGTTACTGCATGAAACATTTGGGTAATTGAAGAGGAGCACTCAATGTCCAGAAAAACATCCCATTTGATGATTTATTATAATTGTTTATTGAAAATAAAAGAATACTAGTAGAACCAACATGTGTCTGGGCAATTGCCTCCCCCTTCTTCAGGGCTGTATTACTGGAAGAATGGTTAGGCTCTGAGAGGGTTAAATAAATGTGATTGATGGTTCTGCAGCATGTGGAGGTGGTGTGGAGCTTTTTCATATTGCAATACTGTAACACCATTTTATTATAAAATGCACCATTGCGTACTCTCATGAGATGATTTGAGATTTGTGACATGGTGCATTATCCTGCTGGAAGTAGCCATCAGAAGAAGGTACACTGTAGTCATAAAGGGATGGACATGGTCAGCAACAATACTCAGGTAGGTCGTGGCGCGACGTCCCACAGCCAGTCCAGGCTTGGCAAAATTGCAACCATATGGTCGGGATCCACCTACATGCCTGGACCACCACCTGGCTCAGCGTCTCAGCGAGCCATGAGGGGCGGGGGGGCAGAGCAGAGAGCTGCTGACTGACAGTCAGCAGCTCTCTGCTCAGAGAGCCCTAAGTGGTAGAGCCGGCGGGGGACGGATGCAGTATCAGAATTGTGCTGCATCCACCTAGGTGAGTATGATTAAAAAAACAATTATTCCCATACTTCTCTTATAAACAATGCTCAATTGCTACTAAAGGGCCCAAAGTGTGCCATGAAAATATCCCCCTCACCATAACACCACCACCAGCCTGAACCGTTGATACAAGGCAGGAAAGATCCATGCCTTCATGTTGTTTACACCAAATTCTGACCATCTGAATGTCGCAGCTGAAATCAAGACTCATCAGACCAGGAAACGTTTTTCCAATCTTCTATTGTCCAATTTTGATGTCTGACCTCTGACATCAACAAGGCATTTCCGTCCACACAACTGCCGCTCACTGGATATTTTCTCTTTTTCAGACCATTCTCTGTAAACCTTAGAGATGGTGGTGTGTGGAATACTCAGACCAGCCCGTCTGGCACCAACAACCATGCCATGTTCAAAGTCACTTAAATACCCTTTCTTACCCATTCTGCTGCTCGGTTTGAAATTCAGCAAGTCGCCTTCACCACATCTAGATTCCTACATGCATTGAGTTGCTGCCATGTGGTTGGCTGATTAGAAATTTGTGTTGGCAAGCGATCGAAGAGGTGTACCTAAGGTGTCCGGTGAGTGTATAGTGAGTTATGGTATATTGTGGTTGGTTATTGCACTTTTGTTGATTTATATATATTTAAAGGGGAAGTGCATTAGGTTTTATGTATACACACTGATCAGTGAGTGCTGCTTCTGTATAACTGTTAGGTTTTATTTTGGTTATTATCATCAAGCGCAGATTTGTTTGTTTTTACTTTCAATCATTTCTATTATTATTGAAGATTGAGAATAAGCAGGATCAATATACACAGCATAGCAGCCAGAACCCCTTGTATTTCAATGCACATATTCTAACAGAGGCGTGTTTGAATAAAAAGAAAATGTTTACGGTCATACGCCTGTGTACATGAGGCCTAATAGGAGTGATGGAAGTACGTGCTCCAAGGCCTTGGCACCGCCTGCTGCAGGCACACAGGGGTTAATGTGCACAATGACTAACAGGCAGCTGTTGTCCCGCAGCGTGAGGTAAAAAAAGTATGATGTCACCCTGACTACAAAGCATGCCTGCTGGTTACTACCGCCCCTCTTCCTGGAAAATGGACTCCTCCCTCCTCAACAAATACCCCGCTGTTAACTAAGCAGTACCTGGGGCTGTACCATTATTCACACAAAGGAGGGGGGAACCGCTCCATCCTCGCACCAGTACTTCCCCATCCCCCCATGCTTCCAGGCAAGAGCTAAGCGGAAGAGGAACTTACTCCCGCCCTTCTCTAGCAGCACGTCACCGTGGGGGTGACGTCAGCGGCTACGCTGACGTCAGGCAGAGGCCTACCGGACGTCGCGGTGGGTGTCCCCCCCCCCTACGCTGATGAGGGCGCTCTGTCCTGCCTGTAGTCGGCCCTGCTGGCTGAGGCGGCTGCTCGGTAGTGTGTGAGCGTCTTCCTGTGACGGGATCCGGGCAGGAGGCGGCTCCCCGGGGGGACCCGAGACGTTGAACCCGGTGATTGGCTGGAGCGGGTCCCTGAGCTGTGAGTTCACAGGACGCAGGTAATTAGAGCAAACAGCCTGGGCGGAGGAGGAGCGCCGAGCGGGGACAACACCTGGCCGCCTCACCGAGCTCCTCCGCTCTGCTTGTGTCATAATGGAGGGAACCGAGGGCACTCCATTGTGTCTGGGGGAAGGGGAGGGGGGTACAAAGAGGTGATTTCATATCCCGTTTAGGACACTTCTCTGCATGGAGTTTGTATGTTCTCCCATCACTTTCCCTCTACACTCCACAGGCATGCTGAAAGCTTCCACCCTTTCCATAAAGTAATCCATGCTCCCATATGGAATAATAATACTCCTAATCGTGCATGTATTATTTCTATTGTATTGGAGGCTGCAGAGCATTGCGACCACGATCAGTGGAAAACACTCCTGCAGGCTGGTACCTCCATCACACCCTCATGGAGAAGAAGAGGGAAAATGGTTTTTGTGTTTTTCATTTTGGATTATATCCCCTGTCAGGTTTTTATTGCCATATGTGTCCCATTGAGGGGATTTGCCTTCACTTCCTGTCCCATAGCCAAACAGGAAGTCTGAGGAAATCGCTCCAAATGGTGACTCCAGAAGTAGTGTGTGTGTGTGTGTATGTATGTATGTATGTATATATATATATATATATATATAATATAATCTCTCTCTCTCTCTATTAGTGTGTGTGTATATGCACCTTAAAAGTCCCACCTATTGATATATAATGGGATGTGGTGCCTGGTTTTGATTCATCATTGCCCTTGTCATTAACATAGTATCCTCATTGGAAGATTTTCCCTCTATTCCTGATCTAGGGAGAACCCAAAATGTGTGATTTATTTTCTTTTTAAGGGGGGATAACAGTAAACGGGACAACTAGTGTTACTCTTGTTATAGTGATTGTAAAGTTGTTTTTTTTTTTAGTCAATAACAAACATGTTATACTTACTTGCTCTGTTAAATGGTTTTGCACAGAGCAGCCCAGATCCTCCTCTTCTTGGGCCGATCTTCAGTGCTCCTGGGTCCTCCCCAACCATTGAGCGCCCCCACAGTAAGCAGCTTGCTATGGGGGCAGCCAAGCCGCAGTTCCCTGTGTCCATTCAGACACAGAGCCGCAGCCTCCTCCCGATCCCTTTCTCTCCTCATTGACTGGCCGACTTTTTGACAGCAGCAAGAGCCAATGGTGTTGTGGTGCTGTCTCAGCCAATGAGGAGGGGAGTCCTGGGCAGCTGAGACTCTCCTGGGACATCGCTGGATTTACATGGGGCTCAGGTAAGTATAAGGGGGAGTGCTGCAGACAGAAGGCTTTTTATCTTAATGCATAGAATGCATTAAGACAGGGGTGCCCAACCAGTGGCCTGCGGTGCCCTATGATGTGGCCCGTGACCTCCTGCTCTGGGATGGCAGGTTGGAAAGCTCAAAATTGAAGCTTGCCGATCCACCATCCCAGAGCATGTGTTGTAAATTAAGCCGGCAGTAGAGGGAGCAGAGCCGCATAAGTCAATGCTCCTGTATAGCACCAACTCCTCTCACAGGTAGAGTGATATCAAATGCACTCTGCCAGGGACAGCAACGGTTGGCGATACCTGAATGGAAGACTTGTTAAAGCTAAGTTTATTACTAAAATCAGTGTATATGGTATGGGCATATCTGTTCTGCGGTGGTTACTGGGCTGCCTTTAAACTTATACGCTGCACCTGCGGGATACTTGCACTTATAGACTTCTGTTATTACCTGCAGATTTGGTGCGCTTTCAGAAAGTACACCACACCTGCAGGACTTAATAGAAGTCTATGGCAAAGTGCAGGAAGCCACAGCTGTACTGCGTTGCACGCGCTGTGTGGGTAAACTGCAGCGCATCAGTGTAAAAGCAGCCTCAGGCTCCTTTCACACGACTGGTCTGACCTAATTGGACTCTCCAATCACCTCTATTGAGCAGCAGATGTAAACAGACGTGTCTGCTTGTACCCACCTACAATCCGATCCGCTAAAAAAACAGAAGGGGATCCGTCCCCTTCCGTCTGGGCAAATCGGAGGGCCCATAGAGTAGAGAGCGGGCTGTGTCCGTGTTCACTGCGCATAAGCAGAGCAGACACAGACCTGTCATCCACCCACTTCTTGTGACCCGCTTAAGCCTCCGGAAGATTTACCCCCCCCCTTTCTCGACCAGGCCATTTTTTTGGGATCAAGCACTGCGTTACTTTAAAGCGGTTGTAAACCCTGTTAAACCAATTGTACCTACAGGTAAGACTATAATAAGGCTTACCTTGTAGGTACTGTAAATATCTCCTAAACTTGCACGGTTTAGGAGATATTTACCATATACACTTGCGCGCCGCCGTCATTGACACATGCGCACTAAAGAGACGGCTCGCTCGTGCCATTTCTTCAGCAGCGTGCCTTGACTGGCGGCTCCTGCGTGCGTGTTTTTTTACTTTCTGCTATAAAACATATCCAATAAATGTAGAAAAATCAAATTACTGTATCCTAATAAGCGTATATTGGTTTACTTTTTTAATTTTTTAATGGTAATGGCAGCAATCAGCGACTTATAGCGGTACTGCAATACTGCGACAGACTTTGAGGCTAATCAACACTTTTTTGGGGACCAGTGACTCTACTACAGTGATCAGTGTTTAAAAACTATGCACTGTCACTGTAATAATGACACAGGCTGGGAAGGGGTTGACTATGTGCCTAGCTAGTGCTTGTGTACTATGGGAGGTGCTTTTACTAGGGGAAGACATGAGTCTCTGCTTTGCTGTAACACATGATCCATGCCTTCTCTCCTGACAGAACAGCAATATGCCTTGTTTACATAGGGAGACCACTGGTCTGCCTCTGTACCGAATGATCGGTGGACATTGAGTCTGCAGTACCCACTGATTGTCTCCCGCATGCGCCCAGGAGATCCAGATCGCCTGTATATACGTGATCCGGTGCCCAGCTGTCGCCCTGTAGCAGTAAAACTGCTATGGGGTGAACAGCAAGTGGTTAATGAGGGCACAGCTATAATCCCTCTGCACACTATACAAAGCTAAAAATAACTTTTGCCTTTAGTTGTACTTTCAGTTGTGGAGCTGGGAGAAGGATCCATTGGTTAGCAGTGCGCTGATGACACGGCTCTTGTGCTCCAATTAAAAACGCGGTGGAAGATGGGACTTGTAGTATCTTCATTCACAGATTACTGTAGGTGAATGATATGGCTGTGTGGGTAAAGTCATATCTATCTATCTCTGATATATATCTGATTCCACAGTTTGCCCTGCGTTCTCTGAACCAATTTGGGGGTGTCATTAACTATCTATTGACACCTGCAGCGGTTCACAGAGAGCAGAGTGAACTGCCTGCGAGTCAGATGCGTATCGCGCTGGTTCCCCCATCGCACCAGTGTGAACCGAGATTTGCTGCCTGTTTTAACCCTCTCAGCCCCAGTTCACACTTGTGCTTTTTGCAATGCAATTACAAAGTGCGATTAAAAGTGAATTATTCAAATTGAGGGCGTTCATATATATATGCGGGTGATTCACTTTGCAATTTTAAAAAGGGTCTTATGTGAGTTTGGCATGGTGTGATGCGATTTTTTTTAAATTTTTTTTGCAGAGAGAGATTGGAGAGCTTTAAAACTCGCATGCAAACCGCACTGCTGAATCGCAAGTCAAATCGCATTTCTTTTGCAACGCTGATGTGTGAGCCGGGGCTAAAGGCTAAACTACTGCGTCACAACAGTGTGCATTGTGTTCGGTTGCAGTGCAGCTTCATTCACTTGAACATATCTCACTCGGCGGAGGCTATGCCTTTGCAGTTTATGGGGAAGTAGTTTGGGAGGGGGGTAAAAACATGGCTCAACTATATTGTCCCCCCAACTGCAAGTGGGCCCTAAGGGCTCATTCACACTTGTGGTATCTCTTTACTCCCCTCAAGTGATCTGTGGATGATCACTTTTCAGAGGGGGGTTGACAAGGGGATGGGAGGTGATATTTCACCTCGATGCCTTTTTTAACCCTGAGAAGCCTGCACCACCATGCTGTAGCCACATGCATTGTGGTGCATGTGTTTTGTTCAGCAGTGGTGCTGTCCTCATGAATGAGACATGGGGTATGGTTTTTACCAAGTCATGTCTACAACTCCATCCAAGTGTTGTTGAACCTTAAAATGAAGTTCCGCTCATTTTTGTGTTATTAAAAGTCAGCCACTACAAAAAGTGTAGCGGCTGACTTTTAATAAACACACTCACCTGTCCCACAATCCAGCGATGCGGCCACCCGAACCCTCGCCTTTCCCTGGCATCACAAGTGTGGGCACCCGGCTGTGACGGCTTGTGGCTTCACAGTCGGGTGCGCGAGTCGCGCTGTGCCGCCTCAATGGCGGGGCAATATTCTGGGACCTGTGACGTGTCCCAGAAAATTGCAGGGAGGGAGAGGAGAACTTCTGCTCGAGTTGCCTAGGTGGCCCGAGCTGAAGTGGGAGCTAGGTACCCACTCCCCCCCCTCCCCAATAAAAATGACATGCCAAATGTGGCATGTAAGGGGATGAGGAGTCCTTAAAGCTGAACTTGCATGAATCTGCTTTCAAGTTGACATGGTCAGTTTAACAAGAGGAACCAAAAAACTTTACAGGCTGTATTTATTACTGTAAACATAAGGCAGCACATAAGGATCATTCACTTTTTGGTGTAAAATACACTCATTCAGGGACAGAAATATCCGGGAACCTTGTGTGGGACCAGGTTATAAAGATGTGCATTGTGTGTAGTGGCTGCACACAGAAGATCTGCTGTTCCTATTGTCTGATTGTGGATGCCTTGCCCATGTTACCGTGTCTAGTATGAACAAGGTGCAAGTTCACTTTAAAGCAGGTATTGCTTTAAATGCAGTCGGCTTACCTCGCAGCCCCCTCCTCAATTTTCAAAAAAGATCAGTGGAAGCAATAAATAAAACATTTGATGAAAAAATACGTACCATATAACCTGACCTACGGCTGCTATATTGTAGGTGTCATGAGATCCCTGGGCTTGACCATTGGATCATGGAAAGCTGGAGATCCAGTATCTCAGGGGAAGATGCTTCAGCATTAGGTTGGAGTCCGTTCTCATTGTATTAGGATTCTTCATGAAGGCCCAGTGACACCTCCCTTGTGTGTGAGGGGTGTGAGCGGACATTGTACTTTCATACAAATTCTGCTATAAAGGAATGATAATAGGAAGTGTTGCATTAAACTGGGAGCAGTCTGCTTTTATCAAGCTGTCCATTGTCACCTGAATTTGTCCCAAAGCTTTAAACCATAACATAGTATCACACAACAAGGAGATCACAAAGTTTGCTCACTGCCACAAAGTATAAGTAACCCCATTGTTTAAAAATTACACATCAGTACGCCTTATTCTTCGAATCGTCTTCATTTCTATTTGTCTAAGTAGTGTATCCTTACGTTTAAGTTCCGGAAGTTGCCATGCACATTACAATGATGTCATTCCCGTTTGTGTATGCAAGCAGGGCACGTATCGCCATGGTCATGTCATGTGCACACTACATTCTTACAACTTCATGCGTATACACATTTGTCCCTGCTTCTCCTGTGTGAGTTGAAACCTGCTGATGTCAGCAGAAGAGGCTCTACATGTCTGTGCTCTGCTAACTGGCATATACACTTGTAGTCTCACACAGGAGCTTGCAGAGGAAGATGACAAAATTGTGCTTGCTGGCTTGGGGCCGTACACACGGGTGTTCAATAATCTGCATTCCGTAATATATGGTTTTGAGCACAGCCGTATTTTCTGTGGGCTCATGCAGATTGATCTCTATTTGTCTGCTGTGTAAACCAAAAATAGAACATTTTGAGTTTGAGGCATATGGATCATATTTTGTGACGTACGCATGTAAACATGCATAACCGTCTTCTTGTTAAAAAAAACATGCATAACCGTACAAATGTACTCTTTTGGAGCCACCTGTGTCCATCTACTGCACACATGTATACTTATCAGCCATATTATGTCCACCCACCATAACACCTCACGGCATGGATGCCACTAGACCTCTGAAGGTTTGCTGTGGTATCTGGCACCAAGCCGCCAGTAACCAATCCTTTAAGTCAGGGGTAGGCAACCTGGGGTCCTCCAGCTGTTCAAAACTACAAGTCCCATCATGCCTCTGGGAGTAAATGTAACGGCCAGCTTTGCACTGCCTCATGGAAAATGTAGTTCCACAACAGCTGGAGTGCCCCAGGCTGCCTAGCCCTGCTTTTAAGTCCTGTAAGTTGTGAGGTGGGGCCTTCATGGATCAGACTTGTTTTTCCATCACATCCCACAGATGCTCGATTTTGGCTTGAGATCTTGAATTTGAAGGCCAAGTCAACACAACTTTGTGTTCCTCAAACCATTCTTGAATTCATGACACCAGGTCCTCCTATTGCTCTGTGGTTCAGTTCTGATGCTCACATATGCTTTTAGCTGTGGACACGGGTCAGCATGGGCACACTGAGCGCTCTGCGACTACACAGCCCATACCAACAAACTGCAGTGTACTATGTGTTCTGGCACCTTTTTATCAGAACCAGAATTCACTTTTTCAGCAATTTGAGCTACAGTAGCTCTTCTATTAGATCAGACTACACAAGGCAGCCTTGGCCACCCCCCCCCCCCCCCCCCCATGTGCATCAGTGAGCCGTTACTGCTCATGACCTTGTCGCCAGTTTTCCTTTCTGGACCATTTTTGGTAGTTGCAGACCAGTAACATGCCACAAGAGCTGCAGTTTTGGAGATACTCTGACCCAGTTGTTTAGCCATTACAATTTTGCCCAACACATTAACCTCAGGGACATGTTAATTTGCTGCCTAATCTATCCCACCCACTTTCAGATGTCATAGTGAGAAAATAATTGTTCACTTTACCTGTCAGTGGTCATAATGTTATGGCTGATTAGTGTAAATGTAGCACAAAAGTTACATGTGTACCGATTTTAGATGTATAATCCTATGAAAAATCAAATCATAGGCACAGTATACATGGAGCCTGACCCTAATACCAGCCTTGCTGCCCATAAACAGAGCCTATTGGGGGGGGGGGGGGGTGCACTTAGTTTTTGAGATGGTAGGCTAGGCTCAAATTAGTCAAGTCAATAATCCAGAAGCAGGGAAAGGTAACACACGTAATGTGTTTATTTTTGGGTTTAGTTTTGTAGTGTTATCCAGGAATCTAGTTTGTATTGAATTCATGTTCTAGATGCACATGAAAATGTAATTAATTTTGTTCTGCCTTGGAGACCACTCCATGCTCGGTCACGCTCCTACTTAAAGATGGCTATCCTGTGATTTCAGAGCTCTTTGCTCAGCATCCATTGGCCTTTAGAAGACGGCAGCACAATTTACAGTAAAATACCACTGTATGTATTTGCGTATGGTGAGGGGGAAAAAAAAAATCATCGCCCCACTACATTTTCTGAAGAAATATGCACGTTATAGGTATGCATTGCATTATGCATAACATGGATGTTTTCACACTTTTGTGTGTATGCGGTATTGCAATAATTACATCTACTTGAACCCCTTCACGCCTAAGGGTAAAACAAATCTTAATGCTTAAGCACAATTTTGCAGCTTTGACATTTGTTTGTAAAACCGTACATAATATCACAACTACTTTGTGAATCCAGGTGGATTATACCTTTTTTTTTTTTTTTTTTTTTTTTTTTTTTTTTTTTTTTTTCAGGACAAATTTTGGGCTTTCATTTGGTGGTAAATGGTTATGGATATCTCCTGGTTTATTTATTATTAAAGGAAATCTGTCCCAAAAAAAGTAAACAAAATGTAGCTGTATATTTCCTGTTAAGAGATTTATGTGTTTTATTTATTTTTTTGCTATTCATACTTGCCTTGGTGGATGCAGCATCAGACTGATGCTGCAGCTGTCTCCCAGCGTCTTTGCACTGAGAACCGAGCCACCGAACACCGCCGATGGCTCGGTTCTCACTCCTCCCTGAGCGATGCTGACTGTCAGTCAGCATCGCTTCTGCTCTACTTTTCAGCGCTCATTGAAGCACTGAGCCGTGGAGGGGCGGGGAGTGGCCGTCTCAGCGGCTTGCTGAGACTGCCATCAATCAAGGCAGCTGGCAGATCCCGACTCAGAAGTCGTGATGACGTGCTGCCCCGGCTGATGGCAGTGACATCAGCGGAGAGTGGACTTCAGACCACTCTCAGCTGAAAACGGGTCACGTGAGTGCAAAACGAATTGCACTCCTGTGACCCATAGGAGAAGCTCAGGCTGGACTTCTCCTTCTCCAGGCTGGACAACCCAAAATAAATTGCCCTGCTCCTGAAGATCGCAGTGATGCAACATATGATGTTTGTACCAGAAGCAGTAGTGCGCATTTTGCTATTTTGTTTTTTTTTGTCCTACCTAAAACACACTGATGCTAAAAAAACAAAACAAAAAAAAATCCTGTCAAATATACTGACCTTGACCCAAACACTAACCTAGTTAAAACCTTGATCTTGGTATTTTTTTTATTTTCTTTTCTGTAAGGAACGAGAGAGATGCATTTTTGTATCTTTCCTCTCAATTCACAGAGGGAGAGAAACACAGGGGCGGGCTTCAGTGACTAATCAGTGTGGTAGCCAATTGGAGGCTACCACAGCGATCAGGGGTTCTGGGTCCAAATTGTTTTTATGGTGCCCGGGGCTCTCAGTGAGACCCTGGTCTCTGTGCTGAGCGTGCACAAAGGGAGATGCACATATATGCAGCCCCACTGAAAAAAAAACAAGTCCAGTGGGGCCGCATATATGGGTTCCGTCGGCGGGGAAGGGGTTAAACATATTTTAACATGACGTTTCTGCCTTTGTCAAAACCTGGAACACTTTATTCTGGTGAAACTTTTTTTTCCTGATATTAGATCAATATTTAATGATATGAAATGTCAGACTAGGACCGGTTTACACCATGAATCTCACAGGAACGTGGTATGCGATTTTGTGTGCAGTGCGATTTCAGCCCTTTTCATTTGAATGGGCTAAAATTGCACCAGACCACACCAAAAGTAGTGCATGCACTACTTTAAAAAAAAAAGCAAACCAACCGGTTTACATGCTACTTACTGCAAGAATGGTTTGAGGAACACCACATCCAGTTCGAGGTGTTGACTTGGCCTCAATTCTCCAGGTCTCAGTCCAATCGAGCCTCTGTGGCAAGTGCTGGAAAAACAAGTTCAATCCATGGAGACCCTACCTCACAACTTACTCGACTTAAAGAATCTGCTACTGACAGCTTGCCAAATACCACATGCCTTCTGAAGTCTAGTGAAGCCCATTTCTCGATGGGTCAAGGCTGTTTTGACAGCAAAAGGAGGGGATCTACTTGATATTAGGTGGGTGGTCATAAAGTTATGGTTGATCGGTGTAGATTGGTACTGATTAGAGAACTTTCTAATATAGGATATCCATTCCAAATGGCTTGCAGCTGTGAAAACAATGTAAATCTGTGTTAAACCAAATAGGGAAAGTTGTGGTATGTATTTAATTTAAAATGTATATCCCATCTTTATTATGATTTCACTATTCTATTTGATTTCTTTGGAATCCATAACCAGCTGAAACTTGTTCCTATATTGGGCAAACTGCATCAGATATCAATGATGAAGACAATGTAATCCAATCCTCTACTGTGATTTCCCAAAGGCAAACTTATCCTTTAATTTTAAGACCGTGTCATCAAAAGCCTGTTTTCAGTTTTAGAAAGGGGAGGCACATTTACTGGAGCATGACAGTAATGTGTGTTTGATCACTTAAACATGCATATTGTGAACCTTATTCAGCAGAAAATAAAAGTTTTTAAAGGAGAAGTTTGGGGTACTAATAAGTAAAACAAACATACATATTAATGTCCATGCTGCAGCATCAGTGTGAGATGGGGCGGGTGCAGCAATGAAGCCAGCTGTCAAACAGGCAGCTAGGTTTATCCCGACACTATTGTCAGGATCCTTCTAGAGCCTGCAGCGGCTCTGTGATGCCAGCCAACATTTTACTTTAGCCATCTGTCTGCTGATTCTGGATCATTGGAGAGCAAAAGTCAGTGCACTCCTTGGACCTAGAGAAGTATGACCAAAAAAAGCTTTGGCTATACTCTCCCCTTAAGTTTGTACATAGTCAGGTTGAAAAATGACAAATCCATCCAGTTCAACCATAAAAAAAAAAAAAAAAAAAAATCATCATACAATCCCGTATACCTAATTCTATACCCACAGTTGATCTAGAGGAAGGCGAAAAACCCCAGCAGAGCACGATCCAATTTGCTACGGCAGGGGAAAAAGTGACCAGTTACACTTACCGGTAACGGTGTTTCTGGGAAGTCTTCCAGGACGGCACAATGAGATGACTGGCTCCACCTGACAGGAAACACAATCAATTCAAAGAGGTTAAAGCACCTGCCCCTCCCCGTGCTCCTCAGTTATGATAAAGTACAGACCCACACCAGTGCACGGGAGAGAAAACGCACACCAAAATAACTATACAAACCAATGTATTTACCAAAAAGTGGTGGGAAGTAGGCCTGCCGTCCTGGAAGACTTCCCAGAAACACCGTTACCGGTAAGTGTAACTGGTCACTTTCTCAAGTCGTCTTCCAGGACGGCACAATGAGAGAGAAGCAAGTAGCTTCAGGCCTACCTTAGGGGGGACGACTGCTTGCAGGACCTTTCTACCAAAGGCCAGGTCCTGAGGAGACAGCAACTCCACTCTATAATGCCTTAGGAATGTATTCTGGCTTGACCAAGTCGCAGCTTTACAGATCTGTTCCACCGAAGCTCCGGCTCTTTCTGCCCAGGAGGTTGCCAGAGAGCGAGTGGAATGAGCTTTAACTTTCGGGGCTGTCTTACCAGCCTGGTCATAAGCTATGGAGATTGTCTGTCTGATCCATCTAGATATGGATGCTCTAGATGCCTGTTGGCCCTTTTTCTGTCCAAAAAAATTAACTAGTAAATGGCTGGATTTCCTAAATTCACCCACCCTATCCAAATAAGCTAGCAGACACCGTCTGACATCCAGACAATGAAAGGAGGCCTCTTTCATTCTGTGGATTTGAACAAAAAGAAGGGAGAATAATTTCTTGTGATCTATGAAACTTCGACACTACCGTAGGGAGGTACAGGGGGTCCTGCCTGAGAATAACTCTGTCCTCGAATAAACTAAGGAAAGGCTCTTTAATCGTCGGAGCCTGCATATCGCCTATTCTTCTGGCTGTAGTAATTGCCAGAAGAAAGGCAAACTTAAACGTCAGTAATCTAACTGAAATATCTTCTAGTGGCTCAAACGGAGCTTTAGTTAATTGTTCCAAAACTAACGTAAGGTCCCAGGGCGGAACTCTAGAGATCCGCACCGGGGACAATCTATCCCTGGCCATCAGAAATCTCTTAACTAGAGGGTCCAGTGATAACTTCTTGTCCAAAAAATAAGATAAGGCTGCTACCTGCACTCTTAGAGTCTTGGTGGCGAGACCTAAATCGGCGCCATCCTGGAGAAAGTCCAGGATGACCGAGGTTTTTTGCTGGGATACCTTTCTCTCTAGACACCAGTGAGAGAAGACTCCCCATACTTTCCTGTAGATACGTCTGGTGACTTCTTTTCTACTTGAAAGGAGAGTGTTAATCACTCTCTCGGAACATCCCCTCTCCCGCAGGTTCTGCCTCTCAAGTACCAGGCCGTCAGCTTGAAGAAGCTGGGATCTGGGTGAAGGACCGGTCCCTGCCGAAGAAGGTCCACCCGAACTGGTAGATGGAGGGGAGGTGCTACGGACCAGTTCTGTAGAGCGGGGAACCAGGCTCTCTTGGGCCACCAAGGGGCAATTAGAATGAGTCTGGTTTCTGAGAGACCTAGTTTTTGTAGGACTCTTGGAATGAGACTCAGAGGGGGAAAAGCATAAGCCAGGTGAAAACTCCATACCTGAGCTAATGCATCCACCCCCTCCGAGCCCCACTCCCGGGACAAGAATCTTCTCACTCTCCTGTTCTCCTTGCGGGCAAAGAGGTCTATTTCTGGCCTCCCAAACTGCTGGCACACCAGGTTGAACACCTCTGGGTTCAGCTCCCATTCCCCCTGGAGAATTGGATGGCGGCTTAGATAGTCCGCCTCTATGTTGTACATTCCCCTTATGTGTACTGCCGTAATAGAGGCAATCCGAAGCTCTGCCCAGCTCAGAATTCCTAGAGACAAGGCCAGCAGGGAGGGAGACCTGGTTCCCCCCTGATGATTTATGAAGGCCACCGTGGTCGCATTGTCGGAAAGGATCTGGACCTCCCGGTCTCGGATCCTTTCCTCGAACGCTTTTAGGGCCTCCCCGACCGCCAATAATTCCCGGAAGTTTGAGGAGGCGCGCCTCTGATCCTGATTCCAGGAACCCTGGGCTCAGAGCTCGCCTAAGTGGGCCCCCCAACCCCAGGAACTTGCGTCTGTCGTTATCCTGAGGGGTTCTGTCTGAGTCCAAAGATGACCCACCTGCAACTTCTGAGGAAGAAGCCACCAGCTCAGAGAGTCCTTTACTACCTCTGGGATGGAGATTCTGTGGTCTAATGTCCCTCTTGTTCCGTCCCAGGAGGATAAGAGGAATTGTTGGAGAGGTCTGGAGTGGAGCTGAGCCCACGGGACCGCAGGAATACAAGAGGTCATTAGACCCAGTACCCTCATGATGTCTCTGAAAGAGAACTCTCCTGGCTCCAACAGAGACCAGACTGCTGCCATGAGGCCCTGGGCCTTCTCCTGGGGCAAGAAGAGCCTCCTCTGTAGGGAGTCTATCAGGAAACCCAGGTAAACTTTTCTTTGGTCCGGGATCATCGAGGACTTCTCCCTGTTTATGATCCAACCTAGGGATTCCAGGGTACTCACAACCTTGGCCAGGTCTGCGAGGAGGAGATCTCGACTCTGGTTGTAGAGTAGAAGATCGTCGAGATAAGGAACTATTGATATACCCTGCAAGTGTAGGAAGGCGACCACCTCTGCTACGATTTTTGTAAACACCCTTGGGCTGGAAGCCAGTCCAAAGGGGAGGGCAGCAAACTGCCAGTGTTGAATCCCTTGAGGAGACTCGACTGCAAATCTGAGGAAGGCCTGATGTCCTGGAAAGATCGGGACATGTAGGTAGGCGTCCTTTAAGTCGATCGTTACCATGTATACCTCCTTCAGAAGGAGTCTTCTGAGGGTGTATATGCTCTCCATGCAAAATTTCTTGTGACGCAGAGAGGTATTCAGGGGTCTCAGGTTTATTATCAAACGGTATTTGCCTGAGGATTTTGGGACAACGAAGATATGGGAGTAGACCCCCATTCCGCGTTGACCCGCAGGTACCGGAACTACCACTCCCTGTTCTGCTAGGTCTGAGATGTTTTGCAGAAGACCTGCCTTCTTGAGGGGGTCCCTGGGGAGAAATGTTAATAGGAACTTTGAGGGGGGGGGTGAAGAAACTCCAGCCTGTAACCCTCTCTTATAATGTTGAGAATATGAGGGCTCTGAGTAATACTCTCCCACCTGGAAAGGAATTGGGAAAGTCTTCCCCCTACCCTCACGTCACTTAAAGTCCTTTTCATTTGATTTTTGGTTGGAAAAGAGGATGCTTCCTTTCGGCTTATCCTTCCCAACGCCCCACTTCCTATTACTGGCAGGCTTCTTGCTTGAGAAGCGGTTTCTACCCTGGGGGCCTCGAAAAAATCTTTTTTGGTCCCTTTTAGGTTTGGTGGGAAACTTCTTGCCCTTTTCAGTAGATCTTGACAGAGCTTGCTCAAGCCCTGTACCAAAAAGGAGGGAGCCCTCAAATGGGAGTCCACATAAGCGGGTCCTGGATGCGTTATCACCGTCCCATGTTTTGACCCATACGGCTCTACGAGCCGAGTTCACGAGGGCCCCTGTTTTTGCGGTGGCCCGCACGGTCTCTACTGCAGCATCTGCTAGGTATGCCACTGTGCTACCTATCACCTGTAGAGAGTCTAGGACTTCCCTGGACTTGGACACACGGGAAACATGTTCTATTAGCTTGGCTATCCATGTATCCGCGTTCCTAGCTATACAAGCTGAAGCCAACGCGGGGCTCATTGCTGCCGCATTGGCTTCCCAGGCTCTACGCAAGGTCGTCTCAGTACGGCGATCCATGATATTACCCGCATCCTCAAAGGAGAGGTCGGATTGCTTTTGACACCTGTGCCAAAGAGGCGTCCAATCTGGGAACTTTAAAGAATTTCTCCTCAGCCTCCCCCTTAAAAGGACACCTACGCTTCCAAGTTTTATATTTCAGAAGCTTCCTCTCAGGTTCCTTCCACTCTCTAAGGATCACATCTTTGAGAGTCTGATGAACCGGAATGGCTCTGGGTTGGGCCCTTACCAGGCCTCGGTACAATCTATCCTGTGCGGATACCTGCTCCGTCGGCTCCTGAATTTCTTCAGAGGCGTAGATTGCACCAAGGAGGCCTTCCATGTCGTCAGCCGAGAAGATGTGTCTTCCTGACCTAGGGCCCTCTTCCTCCTCCTCAGCCTGACTATCTACCAGGCCCTCATCGGAAAGTCCCTGATCAGGGATCTCCGAGTCTTCTTCTGCCTCTGAGTCCTGAGACAGGAGGGATCTCATGGATTCTGGGTGTCCTCTCCCTAATCTGGTTGAGGAGTAACTCTCCTGTGAGGAAGGGCCCTCCCTGCTTGTCTGGGGCTCTGGTTCCTTAGCCTTAAGGGAGGCTTGAAAATCCTTAAGGGTGGCAAGCATCTGGGTTTGGACAGAGAGAAAGTCTCTCATAACCTGAGATGTTTCCTTCCCTGCCAGCTTCTGGATACACTTGAAGCAGAAGGGCTTGGAATGGGTTGAAGGTAATTTCTCATTA
Source organism: Rana muscosa (assembly GCA_029206835.1). Lineage (NCBI taxonomy): Eukaryota > Metazoa > Chordata > Amphibia > Anura > Ranidae > Rana > Rana muscosa. Next base: position 891,452,130 of record CM055117.1, on the reverse strand, counting down.
CAGTTGCCACATCTTTTGGAGCGGGCAGGGGCTCTAGAGGAACGTCTGGCAACCCCTTGGGCAGTGACGTCCTCACCTGCAATGTAAGAGTACACAGGAATGCATTTAGAAAGAACCCTGTGACAGGCAAGGGGAAAGAGTCGGGGTACCCTCCCCCATCATAACCCCTGCTGGCTGGGTTGACTCACCCCCTGTGGTCTCCTCTGTAGCCGCGGCCGTGGTCGGCCTCTCCTCATGTTCCATGCCGCTTAGGTGTGATGAGCAAGTCACTGCAGAGGCACTGGAGGAGTGAAAAAGGGCGCCTCTCTTCCTGGCGTCCCTCCGCTGTTAATGCAGGTAAGCAGACGCCGGCCGTCGCCATTTTGCCGGAGACCGGAACCGGAAATGACGCGACGCGTGATGGCGTCATCCCTGATGCTAGAGGACGAATGTCCCAGACTCCGGGAAGATGGCGCCGCAATCATACGCTCCTGCATAGAGCGGCGCCATAGAACGAGCGGCCTGCGCGAGCGGGGGTTACCGGAGGGACCTGCCAGCCCCCCCTCCAGAAAGGACACCCAGACAGGTAGGGGGGAGGAAGGAGGATAGATGGCCCCTGAAGTCCGAGGTACAGCCCAGCACCTAGGGTCCTTCAGTGCTCAGGGAGGCTCTTCTACTGCCCTCCCTGAGAAGAGAAATGGGATACCCCCCAGGACGGACAATAGAGTCCTGCTAGGCCCAGAGGCTTCCCAGGCATTCGGCTCAGCTCCCGGGGGGGGGACTTCCAGCCCCAGGCCTTCAGTCTATGGGAAAAAAATAAACTGTTTCGCTGTGGGGAAACACAATCAAGAACTGAGGAGCACGGGGAGGGGCGGGTGCTTTAACCTCTTTGAATTGATTGTGTTTCCTGTCAGGTGGAGCCAGTCATCTCTCATTGTGCCGTCCTGGAAGACGACTTGAGAAAATTCCTTCCTCATCCAACCCCCCCCCCCCCAGAGGCAATCGGATATTCCCCGGATCAACTTTACCTATAAATGTTGTACATGGTAGATCCTCTTCCCCAGTATCAGGCATTGGGGTATACACTGGCAGAACTCATGAAATGGCAGTTTACCAAGGCAACTGGAAGGATCTTACATAGGTGGTGGGTCGTAGTATGTTAGTAATGTGCACTTTGTGCCAAGTAGTATGGGCACGCATATTTGTAAGGCCTCTTTCACATCCTTGCATAGAGGGAACAAGTATTCCCGCTACATGATTTTGCGTTTTGCATAGAGCTGCCCATTTGTCACCCAAAAAGAAGATTTTGCTCCTCTTTGGGTGACCAAGCTGCACACGATTTGTAAAGGCGTGATCCTGTCATGTTACAATCCTGGCAGAATCGCATCACATTTCGGGTGCCATTAACCCCTTGGCACCGACATAACATAAATATGCAGCCCCACTGGACTGGGCTTTTTTCCATGGGGCCGCATATTTGCGTATCTCCCTTTGTGCTAGGAGCGCGCCACTCGGCACACTTCCAGCACAGAGACCGGGGTCTCGCCAAGAGCCCCGTTCTAATGATCGGTACCCGGAACGTCCAATTCTGGATCACCTAATCGCTGTGATAGCCTCTGATTAGCTATCACAATGATCAGTCACTGTGAAGACCGCCCCCCCCCCCCCCCCCGTGTTTTCTGTCTTTGTGGTGGTATTTGATCACCTCCTACGGTTATTTTTTGTGCTAGAAACAAAAAAAAATACCATTTTGAAAAAAAAAGTTATCGCGTCTACAAACAATGGGATGTTTTTATGGCACTTTTTTATTTTTTTTACTAGTAATGGCGACGATCAGCGATTTTTAGTGAGATTGCAGCTGACAAATCGGACACCTAACTGACACTTTTTTGGGAACCAGGGACATTACTACAGTAATCGGTGCTAAAAATATTCCCTGGCACTGTACTAATGACACTGGCAGGGAAGGGGTGCATCCAGGTAGATTATATCTTACCAGGGGCGATCAAAGCGTTAAGTGTGTCCCTAGGGCAGGGATATGCAATTAGCGGACCTCCAGCTGTTGCAAAACTACAAGTCCCATCATGCCTCTGCCTCTGGGTGTCATGCTTGGGGCTGTCAGTCTTGCTATGCCTCATGGGACTTGTAGTTCTGCAACAGCTGGAGGTCCGCTAATTGCATATCCCTGCCCTAGGGGATGCTTTCTAACTGTGTGGTGGATGGACTCTCTGTATTTCCCTGTCAGAACGGCCACCTGCCTTGTTTACATCGGCAGACAGCCGTTCTACTTCTCTGGGGAGCGATTGCGGGTGGCCGACGGACATTGCGTCCGCCAGGCCCGCTTATTGGCCCCCGCTGGCTATTGCACAAAATGTCAAACGGGTAAGTTGTTTCACGCAATAGAGCCAACCTGCCGCAGTATAAGTACTGTGGCTGGTCGGCAAGTGGTTAAAAAAACATATACCGTATATACTTGAGTATCAGCCGACCCGAATATAAGCTGAGACACCTAATTTTACCACAAAAAAACTGGGAAAACGTATTGACTCAAGTATAAGCCTAGGGTGTCCATCTGCATGCCTCACTGTGCCTCACTGTGCCCATGCCTCACTGTGCCCATGCCTAGACTGACGTTTAACATTGGAGTCTAGAGGACCTACGACCAGCCGGTATCAGGTCCCCAAAGTCACCGGAGAAATAACCGTTTAACTATGGAAAGGGGTGCCCGGGTTTGAAAAATCTGTGCTCCCCGGCCAACAAACTTTGCACACCTGTAGAGGAAGAGTGGGGCTATGTTTGGGGTCCAGGGGACCTACGGCCGGCCGGTACCGGGTCTCCAAAGTCCGGGAGATCAGGCATAAAAAGGTGACTCAAGTATAAGCCGAGGGGAGCATTTTTAGCACAAAAAAGGTGCTGAAAAACTCGAGTATATACAGTACTTTTTTTTTTTTTTACTATTTTGGGCCAGTTTTCCTTTTGATAAAAAAACTAAAATCAAGAGATGTCCATTACCATTTACCACCAATCGAAAGCCCAATTTGTCCTAAAAAAAGAGGTATAATCCACCTGGATGCACAGAGTAGTTGTAATGCTATGTACGGTTTTTACTAACGAATGTCGAAGTTGCAAAATTGGGCTTTGGCATTAAGATTTGTTTTACCCTTAGGCGCAACGGGGTTAAGGGATAATGGCACCCAAATGAGCGCAGCGGGTTATACTGCGATTGTCACACAATTTGGGAACGCAGGCAGAGTTCTGCCTGCGATCCCAATTTTGGAGATGTGAACGGGTCCTCAAAGTGGATGTAAATCCTCACATATACCCCGTGAAGTGAACAGCCTCGGATGATACAGAGATGAAACCAATCATCCTACGCAAGTTTTACATATATAATGCTGAAGACAGCAGATATACATTCTTTAAAAAGTGCACCTCGTGTTAGTTTTATTTTTTTTCTTCCTGTTCCAGCACTGGGAGTGGAATCTGGGCATACACTGTGTGACAGCTGTTTGGAGGAAAGGCACCCCTCTTCCACATAGGCAGAGGGACAAAGATACTTGCAGAACTGTGCTGTGAATAGACCAGCTCTCTTCTAATCTAATTATAGCACCCACCCCGACACAAATTTGCAGCTGCTTTTATCTCCTGTGTCTGAAAACTTATCAGAAGTTATCGTGCTGATAACAGAAGAATGAAGCAGCAGAAAGAAATGGGACTTAGGGCTTTGGAGAGAGATAATTAAACACTACAGATATATGTGCTTAGGTCAAATTTCATGCATGGGGTTTACATCCACTTTAGGCTGTAAACTTCACTCCTTTGACAGCAGAGAAGAGAAAGCTTAACGCTGAAGGGTATTCAGGGATATGTACCACTACATATTTAAATTCTGCATTGAAGTGCTGAACAGTAAAGGTTGAGGGCTCTTTCACACGGGGCGGATCAGTCATGATCCGCCCCGTGAAGCTCCGCTTGCTCAGCGGGGATCGCTCCGTTGATCCCCGCTGAGCCGACGGATGACTGGGCGGTCCCCGCACACTGTGCAGGGACCGCCCTGTCAGAGCGCTGCTCTCCCCTATGGGGGGATCGGATGACGACGGACCATAGAGTATGACATCCGTGCCTCCATAGGGCTACATGGAGCGTCCGTGCAGGTCCGCCTAAAAAACTGACAGGCGGACCTGTACGGGCCCTCCGTGTGAAAGGGGCCTTAGACTGTAGTCAGAGTAAAATAGTTGCGCAAATTTTTTTTCTCTTGAGCCACGTGGAAATGAATACCTTTCATTGTTTAGTGTTTTCCGTTATGTTTATGTCCTTTATAACCCTGTATTTTCCCTATTCACGTATAGCTACACAGTATTCATTATTGGTACGTTTTCTATTTTTTCATTTTATTACCACACTTAGAATAACCTCAGGCAACGTTTTAAAGCCCTGAATGAGCTACTGAAGTTATCGGGAAATATTCTAGAATTTAGAAAACATACTTTGCTGGTAAGGCTTCGTGCTTTGCCCATGCAAGTTTACCGAACTGCCGCCCTCCTTAATTGTACACACTCCCCTTCCTGTTGCTTCCCTGCTGCCCCATTCAGATGTCAGAATTGATATGTAAGCTCCAAGGGGCTAACTGGAACTTGTAGAGAGCTTCTGTATGACAGCACTGGGTGTTAAAGCAACCATTTGCCAAGCATTAGCCCGTGCCACACTGGAGGAAGGGGACCCCCCCATACCTGGCAGTATAGGTTTGGCTCTATGGTTCCAGTGGGGGAGAATAGTAGTGGAGTGGTGAGAATGTGAAGCTGGGAGCAAAGCTGTTAGGTGCTTGAGCAAAGCACGGGTTTACTTTAAATCCTTTCCAACACTTTTAAAAATTTTAATATACAGTTGGGTCCATATATATTTTCACACAGACAAAATTTTCATACTTTTGGCTCTGTGTGCTACCAGAATAAAATTAAAACTAAATAATCCCAAATTAATTTGAAGTGCAGACTCTCAGCTTTAATTCAAGGGGTTGAACAAAAATATCAAGTACACATTTTAGGAGCTGCAACCATTTTTCTTATCGTCCATGGACTGACACAGCTCTCATACTGTTTACGTAAGGGTATATGTCCCTGCTTGCAGGAGAAGACCTAGGCAGAATGTTAGATGTTAAAACATTCTAGAACAAAACCAGAGCTGAACAGCCCTGCCCAGGAGGCGATCCCTCCGGACATTACCCTCCCACATGCAGCTAGCAGCCTCAGTTTTTTTTCTGCCTAGCAGGAGAAGACGTGGCTCTCTCAGGAGCCAGTCTCCTGGAAGATTTTGCTTTTAATTTTTATTCCTTTTGGCAATTTTATTTTATTTTTGAGACCTTCAATAAACTGTCGGCTGGGCAACAGGTTGGGTACACTGGTATCCTCGTAGTCTTCCCTGTCCAACCATCGAGCCTGCTGATCCTTGCCTTGTGTGCGTGAGACTCCGTTCACGACATGCCCCATGACTCCAGGGGTGGCCGGGCTGCTTTTATGCCCCTGCGGTCCTCTCAAGATTGAACAGTACCTGACTGACTCTATCTTTCATGGTGGACCGGGCCGACAGCTACGCAGTACTACTCTGTGATAGGTCTGTCTGAAACAAGCCAGTGGGTCCCTCTGGGACGGGTAAGTAGTCTCTCCTAATGGCAGGTGAGTACATGCTGGCTGTGTTTCTTATATGGGGGGTTCTCCCTTTCTCCCCCCTGTTATGCTGCTCTCTGCACCCTGTACTGGTGCTGTGCTGTGTGGGGGTGCTTGGGGGGTCGCTCTGGCCTGGGGGGCGCTCATGGCTGTTGGTGAACTCTGGGAGTGGAGCAGTGTTCTGGTGTGGAGTGTGTGAGGCTTTATTGCATGCGCCATTAGCGCTGTTTTTTTATTTTTATTTGAATAGTGCGCTCGGCGGCCATCTTGCTGCAGCTCAATTGCGCAGTTATACAGGCGCCCGGTGGCCATTTTCTTGTAGCCGCAGCGCTTTCACTTTCGGCCTCTAGCGGTATTGCTGACGGCGCGAATTTCCTCAGTCTCCTCACAGATTCTTCACTCTCCTCAGGCTTCACTCGCGCTGCAGCGCAGCTCATACAGCGGAACTGAGCGGTCCCTAAGGGTGGTGAGTCCTCCGGGTATCTCCTCCTCAGCAGAGCCAGTGGGTGGACTGTATTATTCACTGTAATAGTGTATAAGGTCTCAGAGGGTGGCAGTATGGAGTCTGGTTCACCTGCTTCTCCACACTTGTCAGAGGCAACTGGCAGTGCTCCTGCACCTGCGGTCCCTATGGACCAGTTGTCTGCAGTCCTGGAATCATTCCTTGTCAGGATAGAAGCGGTGTGCAAGCGCACAGGAGCTGTAAAGCGCCCCCTCCCCACACATTTTCCTGTAGGGGAGTGCTCTGTCTCAGATATGGGCCTAGCTACTGCTGCTCAGGACCCTAGCTCTGAGGATTTTGATATGTTTTGACAGGACAGTCCTTGTGAGGAAGACCCCTGTCTTGAACCAGCAACTGACAGGGTGCTTGTAAGTGAGCTCATTGATGCTGTGAGGGACACTCTCAAGCTGAATGTTGAGGCTGAGGAACCTCAGGTGGAAGCTGTATCCTTTGGTTCCTTTAAAGCCGTTTCTTCAAAAAAGGTCCTTCCATATGTGCCTTTTTTTGATACATTCCTTGACCAAGTCTGGGATAAGCCGCAGAAGACTGACGGTCCCGCGGCACCTAGCTTTAAGGTACCCCTTTGAGGAGAACCTGGTTAAGAAGTGGACTCCCCCCCCTCCCCCAGTGGTCCACCACTCGGTCGCCCATTTGAATAAGGCTACCACACTCCTGAGAGTAGACTGTTTGGGGCCCCCCTGGATGACATTATTAAAGATGTCAGGAGGTAAGAGCACCTTCCTTCCCCAGTCTATTAAGGGAAAGGAGCCCCACTGCAGGCCGGGCCTTCCTTTCCGGCGAATAAGTTTTTTCGTCAGTCAGAATCCACGGGTAAGCCCGCCCAGACTGGAAAAAGTGCGGCTGGGGGACAAAGGTGTCCCTGAGTGCGTAAGCCTACCAAGCAAGCTCCCAAGCCCACCACCGCATGAAGTTTTGCCCCTGCCCGACTCTGGGGGGGGGGGGGGACGTCTTCGCAGGTTCTCGGTGCGGTGGACATCCCGGATCTCTGACCGGTGGGTGTGCGAGGTGGTCACCTCGGGATACAGGATAGAGTTCCGCTCGTGGCCCCCAAACAGGTTCTTTCCCTCGAACCTCCCTCTCCTTCCTGCCCGCAGGGTGGCCCTCTTGGGGGCCGTACAGGATCTGATCAGGTGCAGAGTAATTGTGCCCGTTCCGTTGCAAGAGAGGTTTCAGGGGTTTTACTCAAACCTGTTTGTTGTCCCGAAGGACGGGGTCCGGCCAATCCTGGACCTCAAGGCCCTGAATGTCTATGTGAGGGTACTAAAATTCCGGATGGAATCCATTCGCACGGTGATCGCGACACTCCACCAAGGGAATTTTTTGGCGTCCTTGGATATCAGGGACGCTTACTTGCACGTTCCAATCTGCGCAAGTCACCAGAGATTTCTGCGCTTTGCCATAGGCGAAGTCCACTATCAGTTCGTAGCTCTTCCCTTCGGCTTAGCATCGGCACCATGGGTTTTTACCAAAGTGCTTGCCCCGGTTCTAGCTTTGCTGAGACAGCGAGGAATTGTTATTGTGGGCTATCTGGACGATCTCCTTCTCAGAGCAGAAAATGGCTCAGAATTGGAGGAAAATGTGACAATAGTCAGTCAGGCCCTCCGGGACTTCGGATGGCTTCTAAACATGCAGAAGTCGGTTCTAGTCCCGTCTCAGCGATTGGAGTATCTGGGTCTGATCTTGGACACTTTGGCAGCGAAGGTGTTTATACCCTCAGAGAAGTTACTGACACTTCAGTCGGCAGTGCGGGTTCTGACGTCCCAAAAATGTTCGTCAATTCGCTTCTGCATGAGAGTCCTGGGACTAATGATGGCCTCCTTCGAGGCCGTTCCGTATGCTCAATCACACACTCGGGCATTGCAGAAGAGAATTCTGTCTGTTTGGGGCAAGTCCCCATTGTCATTGGATCTTCAGATTCAGGTAAGTCACTCTGTCAAAGCGTCCCTGACGTGGTGGCTGAGATCCCCGTCTCTTCGGGCCGGGAAGTCTTTCCTCCCCATCCAATGGACGGTGGTCACGACGGACACCAGCCTGACGGGCTGGGGAGGAGGGTGGGGGAGTCCCGTCAGCTCAAGGGCTCTGGACTCCGGACGAATCTCGCCTCCCAATCAACGTCCTGGAATTGCGGGCGATCAGACTCTCTCCACGTGGTCGAAGAGGCTACAGGGCCGCTTGGTCAGAATCCAGTCGGACAACGCCACAGCCGTGGCGTTTGTCAACCATCAGGGGGGCACTCGGAGCTCGGCTGCGGTATCCGAGGTCGCCCACATCCTAAGGTGGGTGGAAAGAAGCGTGCCGGCGCTGTCGGCTGTCTACATTCCGGGCGTAGAAAACTGGCAGGCAGACTATCTGAGCCGCCAGTCCCTGGACCAGGGGGAGTGGTCCTTGCATCCGGAGGTGTTTCAACTCCTTTGTCGGCGGTGGGGCACTCCGGATGTGGACCTGATGGCATCTCGACTCAATCGCAAGGTGTCGAGGTTTGTGGCCAGGTCCAGGGACCCCTGGGCGAATGCCTCGGACGCGTTAGTGGCCCCGTGGGGTCCGTATCGCTTAATGTATGCCTACCCTCCGCTGCAGTTGCTGCCTCGTCTGCTGCGCAGGGTAGCGACCGAGGGCATCCCGGTGATCCTCATTGCCCCGGACTGGCCTCTGCGTCACTGGTACGCTGACCTGGTACATCTCATCGCAGACGTCCCTTGGCATCTGCCCTTGAGGGAGGACCTTCTGTCTCAAGGTCCTATCTTTCATCCTGCTTCACAGTCTCTGGCTTTAACGGTATGGCTATTGAGAGCCAGGTGCTGAAGGACCGAGGCCTGTCGTATTCGGTGATTTCGACCATGCTTGGGGCAAGGAAGTCTTCTTCTAGGAAGATCTATCACTGTACCTGGAGAGCTTACATCGCTATGTGCGAAGAGCTAGACTGGCGTCCACGGACGTACTCTGTCCTAGGGTTGGGAAAAAAATCGATTTTAATCTTGAATCGAGTTTTGAGTGCAAATCGATTTCAGATTTGAAGAAAATCGATTTTTTTTTTTTTATAGATTTTTTTTTTTTTTCCTTCAAAGTTTCCGTAGCAGGGCTGCAGGGGGCGTATCTGGAATGGCACTGGGCGGCGTTACCCCAATTACATCTACTCGCCTCAGCCGCCACGAGTAGATGTAATGTAACACCGCAAGCCGCCGTCTGCCTACCTGATCAGCGTGTCATGCAGACAGACGGCGGCGATTGCAGTGTTCAAAAGTCGCGCCTCCCAAGTCCTTGTCGTCTGTGATAGGCGGAACACTCAATTTCACAGCAGGCAGTGTTCAACCTATCATGGACATCCTCTCATCCTCTGTGTTATGAGGATGAGCGGATGATCCTTGATAGGCGGAACACTGAATGCTGGGAAATTGAGTGTTCTGCCTATCACAGACGAGGAGGAGGCGCGGCTTTTGAATACTGGAATGGCCGCCGGTGTAGCAGTAAAATCCATATCCCATGAAAATCCTGCATCAGGTACGGGCACAGTGAGGCATGGGCACAGTTCAATTCAACTAAGAGTAACCTCAGGATTTTTTGTTGTTTTGTTAGCTAAATCCAAATACAGTATTCATTTGGATGTTTAACAATCTTTGTTGCACAGTGACTTTGCAGTTAGAGAAAGGGTTTGCCTTTGCAATTTTGTTTATTGATGCACTTTAATATAAAAAAAAAAAAAAAAAAAATTCTCTCCCCTCCCCCTCAAAATTTTACCCTGACCCATCTCCCCAAAGAACCCTTGAGAGCAGCAGGGTTGATAGACAATTTGCAGGGATTGGCGGACCAGGAGGTGATCGTCCCCGTTCCACCGGAAGAGCTCTACCAGGGATTTTACTCCCATGTGTTTGAGATTTATTATCAGGTGAAATTTCCCTGATGGTTTCTGAACCACATAGTTGAACAGGTTTCTGCGACAGAAGACCTTTCGGATGGAGAGCATATATACTCTCCCCAAACATCTATTGATGGATACCTTTTATGGCCACAGTCGATCTGAGGGAACCACATCTCCACGTGCTGATTGCCCGGGAACACCAATCCCTCTAAGGGAGAATTAACCAAAACAAGTTAATTAAATCCGCAAGTGCTTTTTTTCTTACCACTACTATTTCTTTATATTGGCTTTTAAAATTTACAAATGCAGCCATTTAAAATTTGGATGAAAGGTTTAGCCCTGGAAAACACTTTTTGAAAGAGAAAAAGTGCATTTTATATACATCTATATAAATCAGACCAAAATGAGGGGGAGAAAGGGACAGTCCCTCAAAATCAGGGACAGTTGTGCATTTTTATTTTCTCCTTCAGTGCTACACATTTCTATGTACTACATCACAATCTGCTGCTGTTAATAAAGATCAATGTAATTTTATAAACCTTTCATTTAAAGCTGAAAAGTATGCAATGCATCATTAGAACACATTGGCACCTCTATTCACAGTGCACAGCAGTGGCTGTGGTATATTGTGCCCACTAGTATGAACAAACGCTAAACATCCTCCCTCTGCCATACTTCTGGGATCAGGTGACCGTGTTATTAAATAGTTGTATTTGAGTAGCTGCAGGTTTCACTTCTTCCTGGGTCTGCAGTGCACCAGGAAACTGTATGATAATATCTTCATACCCACAGTATTTTTTTTTTTTTTGGAGAGTAACTCTTGCGGGATTCTGTATAATCTGGAGCTGCATCTCTGCCAGGCACATAGTGTTGGGGGGGGGGGGCTGTGTAGTCACTACAGAAGCTGCCTGGTTCTTGCTGGAAAACCTAGTCCCAGAGCAAATGGCTACATCATCCTGCAATGCTGTATACAGCTTGGTCATGTGAAGGATGAATCCTTTGTATTACTGTCATGTGTCTGCACTTTCACAGCTCACAAAAATATAAGAAGTGTGCTCTTGCAATCAAAAGAAAAAAAATTGTTTTTAAAGTGACCCTGTTTTGAAAATACTAATTCCCTTTAAAAGAAGAGGCATTATACTTGCATGTTTCCGCCACCCATGCCGCAGATCTTCTCTCTCCAAGATCTTTGCTGGATGAGCAATCTTCAGCTTCTGACAGCCTTTATGAGATGTCTGATGCCTGGTCCCTTGCTGCATTTCATGCTTCACCCACTCTCTTCAGTGTCCTGTATAGTAATGATGTTTCCAGTGGAAGCACAGCATACAGCAGATATTCTAACCTTTCCCTACTCTACTGAAAGTGTTTTTGTGTTTCTCTTTGTTTCTATTGGATGGATTTACCATCAGTTCCCTCTTCTCCTAGCCTGATGTCACATTGGTGAACCCTGTATTAAAAGCTATTTTTATGTGGTTTGAAACACGCTCACCCTCTAAACACCTTCAAATCGGTGCACTACATAAATTCATCTATGTGCATAAAGTCAAATCCTTTTTAAAAATGGTGCCAATGCATGAATTACTTGGCAGTAGATACTTTCATATATCTACAATAACATAAAAAACAAAGTCTAAATTGATAAGAAAGGAATCCTCTTTTTTACAAAGTGCCAGTGCTCAAGATTAGTTCTGAAGTGATGCTTTTCTACTTATATAAAGTACTTTTCACCACCAACACTCCACTCTGCGCGGGTTTGTGCACCAACCCCGACGGGTCCAAACCCACCATGTGAAGATGACCGTTACCATATATGAAAGAGGGTCTGCAATAGCTTTCCCACAGCTCTGCAATGCATGGCCGTTCTTCGCTTACTGCCTCTGACACAGAACCCAGGTGCAGCTCTCATGTGAGAAGGATCAAACCAAAAGGGATCTCATAGTGGATATCATAGTTTATTTAAAATTCATAAGATATAACAAGCACACATGTTCAACAGTGCCCACCCCAGCACCCAGGAGTCATTTGCTGGTTTTATATCATCCGCTACTTGCCGACCATAGAGACGATTTTACTTTGCCACTTGCTGTCCTGGGGTCCTGCAGCTTCATAGGATAGTCAGAATAGAATGAAAGCTCCTCCTATAAGCTTTAAGAGGTCACAAGACTGCTATATACTGATGAGAAAAGGTATTTAGCAGTTTATATTTACTAAAATAATTGCATTTCCGTGTACTGTGGGGGACCAGATATATTGAATGCAGGGTCCTGGGTTTTAGTAACACTTTAATTGTGCCAAAATGTACCTTTTTTTAGTTTGATTCACCCCTGAGAAATACCAGTGCATTTGCTGATATGTGAAGGTGCCTAGGAACTTCTGGGCCTTCAGCCTCCTAGTTTTTAAAGCTACCTTGTGAGATCGAAGGCACCATTGCCCCTGCCAGTCTCCTGAGAGTTACTGATGTGACTGTGACGCAAGCTGGAGAGGAATCTGCACTGTTTGCATCTCTCTGTTTCAATGCATTTTGTAGATCTTTGCTTTATTAACCTCTTGCTACTTTTTGAACGTTTTATCAGAACACCAGTCATAATGAGGGCAGCGCTGACATGAGGAAGCAAAGCACTATTTCTTTACCAATACAGTCACCCTCAGACAGTTGCAGTGCAGAACAAAGCATGCTAAATTAGTAATTTGGGGGAAATAATCTGTGCATTGCGCTGTAATACACAAATTGTGCATAAACCTAAAGATGCAGACTGCTTAACAGAGCACAGTGGTCTGAAAAAGATCTTGATTGGAGCACCATGCGGGGGGAGTGCGGAGCAGCATTCTAAATCTCCAATGTGCTACCAGCACAGGACGTTTTCTACCCCAACAGCGCACTAGTTAATAAAGTACCATCTACATCACCAACCTCCTCTGCAGATATTGTCCAAATCGTCCCCTCTGCTCCTCCCCAGGACCTCCTGCTCTCTAGCTCCCTTGTTGCCTCCTCCCATGCTAGACTTCAGGACTTCTCCGGACCCTCTCCCATCCTCTGGAACTCCCTGTCCCAGTATGTCCGATCAGCCCCTACCCTGTCCACCTTTTAGGAGATCCCTGTAAACTAATTTATTCAGGGAAGCCTATCCCACACCCACCTAACAACTGTCCCTGAGCCACCCCCATCTAATCATTCTCTGCAGCTATTACCTTTTTGTACCCCCCCCTTTTAGAATGCAAGCTCTACGAGCAGGGCCCTCCTGTACCTTCTGTGCTGTTGGGCTACTTTCACACTGGGGCGTCGGCGGTATATTTAGCGGTGCTTTACTGCTGCTAGCGGGTCGCTTTTAACCCCCGCTAGCGGCCAAAAAAGGGTTAAAACCACCCGCAAAGCGGCGCTTTGCCCTGCAGTTCTGAGGCGCTGCCCATTGATTTCAATGGCAGTAAAAAGAAAATATTGCGCTAGTCTAAGTCATAAAAACTAAGTGAAAACCTATATATGTAATAAAGCAGCTGCATAAAATGTGACAAATTTATAATAGAAATGTGAATGGAAATGCAGCGCTAGAATGAAAAACCCAATACAGTATGTAAAATTTAGATGAGACTCAAAGTACCCAAAACATAAAGCAAACAAATGAGTCCACATAAACGTCTTGGGCAAATATCCTTAACATGAAATGTATAATCGTGAAGATCATCCGCTTAAGGGTGGGATATTGAAACCGGACGTGTGACTGTGAAGGTCATCAGCATACAACGTCTGGCACAATAATAAGGTGAAATACTCTTACCAGAGCTGGTGGATCTGCTGATTAGGCAGATCATAGAGGCATATAGAATCCTGATGTTCGATCGTGTCTACTTCTCTGAACACTCCAAATGGACCAAACGGATCTCCGGAAGCCACTCCAAAAGCCACAACCTCGGGGGAGACTCTGGGTTCACCGGGTATTCCTGAATGATGCAGAACCCGTCTTCCGTTGGAAAGATCCCAATCCGAATTGGGAAATGGTAGACAGATGGAAGAAACTCCAAGGGACAACTCCATCAACCCCACATGTAAAAAAGAAGGTGAAGGAGGTGCTCCAAGTGCAGGTCAAATTAGGGTTTTATTAAAACCAACATATAAAAGTGATCACAGTACATACAAAAATAGTTAAAGGGCAATAAGTGGGCAGGTAAGCAAATAACACGTCCGGTTTCAATATCCCACCCTTAAGTGGATGATCTTCACAATTATACATTTCACTTTAAGGATATTTTCCAAAGACGTTTATGTGGACTCATTTGTTTGCTTTATTTTTTGGGTACTTTGAGTCTCATCTCAATTTTTACATATTGGGTTTTTCATTTTAGCGCTGCATTTCCATTCACATTGATTTCAATGGACAGGGGCGGTTTAGGAGCGGTGAATACACTGCTCCTACAGTGCTGCAAAGATGCAGCTAGCAGGACTTTTTTTTTTACCGTCCTGCCAGCGCCATTGCTCCAGTGTAAAAGTCCTTGGGCTTTCACATTGGAGTGAAAGGAGAGGCACTTTCAAGGCACCATTTTTAGCGTTATAGCGCCTCAGTGTGAATGTAGCCTAATTGTGCTGTCCCCCATCTACATTGTAAAGCACTGCGTAAACTGTTGGCGCTATATAAATTCTGTATAATAATAAAGTAAAAAGACACTCACGTTACTGTTAATGCATCCTGATCACAGTACAGGAATAGTGAAAACTTGGAGAGAGAAGTGATGACACCTTTTACAACATTATTCTGTGTTTCTGGATGGATGAATGGGGGGGGGGTGGCTGGGGGTACTCATCAAATCTATCATCGGACTATAGGAATAGGCCTTTGAAGCTGAGGCAATATTGTGCCACAAGTCAATGTAATCTGGGTTTAGTGAAGGTTACAGTGTATCAACTCTGCTTGTGAAATCAGCTTAAAAGAGATGTGTATTTTGGTAAGTAGTTGATGATGGTGTCCTATCCCAGGGCACTTTGTGATCGTCTCCCTTTCAGAAGACACCCCTTGATTTGTGAGATGGTTCTTTGACGGTCTCCTTTTGGACTCTTAAAAAAAAAAAACTGTGAGAGCAATGTACACTGTGACTGCTGATTTCTCCTACCTGTCATGTAGACATTCTAGTTTCGATACCTTGAGTTACTGAGCTGAAAGAAGTATACAGATTGAGCCTATTCAGTGCATTTACTGAAGGAACTGGAATGTAACGAGTACTGTGGTGGCAATAGTAGAAAAAAAAATTCTGTTTTTTGTTTTTTTTTGTCCTGCCTTTTACTAAACTAACCCTGGCTGTAGAACTGGAAAAAGAGGAACCTATGGACGAGACTGCCAGATTAATGTTCACTGCAGAAATTTTAATTCCATTTGGAACCCATCAGGCTTTTCTGAGTTGCAAGTGCATTTTTCCATTGACAGTAATAGATGCAGAATAGAAACATACACAGCAAAGTGAGTATGAGCGGGCCAGAAGGTGGGTTAGTAAGAGATTACATTCCCATGCTCCTATGTTCTCTGGAAGCCAAGACGTGTAAGTACCATTTTGGTTGGTGTCAGAGCCTACACAGGGTTGATGGAAGTTTTTGCAACTGAGTGGAAAGGGAGTACAAATGCGTTGGTAGTCTGAGCCATTAGGAGATTGCCACTTTGGCTAACAATTTTAAAGAGAATAGACAATGTGCTAAAAGAAAAAAAAAAAAAACTGCCTTCTGAAATATTCAGAAATATAATGCATTGACTTTGACTTGATTTTTATTACATTTTTTTTTTTTTTTTTTTCCCTAGTCCTCTCAGTGCAGTTACACAGCTTGATAGTTTATGTTCCCCCAGTAAGAATATTTGCTGCAGTGTTCAAAATTATTGGATGATGCAGTGCCTATGCAGCCTGGCAAAACACACTTTTCACCTACATACCACTAGATGAGGGTTTTTTTCCCCCATTTCAGTGAATGGAGTATTACAGGAGCATGTATTTTAGACAAGTAAGCTTCCATGTGCAGAAAGTAAGACTAAGGCCAGTCATAGATGGAGCAATTTTCTTTCCTGCAATGATTTTCACTAGAGTACCCCATCAACACTGTCTTGCAGAGCCATTGTGGTGTTCTGGTGGGGAAAGCCGGCCCTGCCAGGAGAACAGTGATTATTGCTAGCAGCTAAAATAATCCCATAAACATCCGACAGGCTGGCTGTACCCAAGTTGATTGATCAACTTGGTTTTTCAGTCTGCCCATACGTGATTCGAACAGTCTATGGCCAGCTTAAAGGAACACTAAAGGCAATTTTTTTTTTTTTTTTAAATAACAAACCTGTTATACTTGCCTCCACTATGCAGCTCATTTTGCACAGAGTGGCCCCGAACCTGGTCTTCTGGGGTCCCTCAGCGGCTGTCTCGGCCCCCCCCCACAAGAACTATCCACCTTAATGCGAGCTCTCTCGCATGGTAAGTGTATAACGGGAGCGCGCCCGCAAGAAGCCGGCAGCTATAGCCGCTCACTGTATCACTCGTCCCCGCCCCCGGCGCGCCGCATCATTGAATGTGATTGACAGCAGCGCGAGCCAATGGCTGCGCTGCTTTCAATCAGCCAATGAATGAGCCGAGGAGCCTGGCCAAGAAGCCAGCGCATTCACGGCGCAGGACTTTCGAGGGGTCAGGTAAATAAACGGGCTGAACGAACTAGTGGGTTTAACAAAAAAAGTCTGAAAGATTCCAACATCAACACAAAACTATGACTGCAAGTGCTGGTCTTCCAGTATGATTGTTTGCCAGAAGTTGATCGTTGGACCACCTTCTGTTGAACAGACAGCAGCACGCGCTGAACGAAACTGAGCTGGTTTCTGCTGAGCTGGCCCAATTTCGCTAAGTGTGTAATGGGCTTTAGACTACATTCACACTTGGGCTTGGTATATTCAGATTTTTTTTTTCTTCAGTATGTTTGGCATAAGGACATTTTTGTAGCTCAACCCACCACTACTTCTTTTTTTTTGTGAATCCCTTATGTTCTAAGATGCTGAGTATATGGATTTTGGTTCATTATAGCCTACCATTCGGTGGCTTAGTTATATGTGACCTTATTTGAAAAACCTTGTCGCCCTACTACTGAAAGAAAGCACAGTCAATAAATCAGAATGTTTGCATAAACTTATTTGTCTAAAAGAAAATGGCAAATTTTAAGCTAGTTTTAATCTTTCTTTTATAGTTTATTATGGAAGAAGTCTCTAAGAAAGGCAACAGTACAGAGACTATCCAGACCATTTCCTTCTCAGCCTTCCAAGCTGCCCAACTTGCTCAACAGGTACAGCTGACTTTTCTTTTTTTTTTTTTTGTTATTACTCTGACCACTAGTAATGCAAGAAAACCATACATACATACATACATACATACATACATACATACATACATACATACATACATACATACATACATACATTCGATCCTCCCTTGGTACTTTTATTCTTTGATTAGTGTTACTTGCTAGAAGTGTTTTAGACTAGACCGTGCTTGCTACAAATGTTTTGGCATACTAACACTGCAAGAACAGTGTCTGAGCCAACAGCATTGTCTATAGTGCCCAGATTATTTCTCGTGTTTTTAAGAATATGATAGAGAGAGGATGGGAGACCTTTTTATTTGCTATAGGCTTCCCTAACTCTCCTCATACCACTTCTGTAGTTATGAGCCTAGATTTAATGGTATATTGTAGTAATCCCCATTTGTAAATAGCCTTGGGGAGACTCAAATGAGCTCCAACCATTACAAGACACTTTGGGGTGGGGGGTGTTTTTGAAGCACAAAGCCTATCATGGTACTGGATGTGCATAGAGAGTTTTCCAGAGACCATATGATGACAGCCATGTTTTCTCACTAGATAAGCATAGCGAAAACAAAGAATTCAAGTGTACGAATCCACTTTATTTCAAATGTAAAAATGCCAAAAACAGCAAACCAGACACTGTGGAAGCAGGGGTTGTTTTGCACTAGCGCTTATTAATGACTCGGCAAACGCAGGACAGGTCGCTCCTTAAAATGCAGATTCCGAGAACATTTATAACACGCAACTGTGACTGGTCTCTCCTGATTGCAGTTCTGCCAGATACATGCATTGTGCACACACAATCAAATACAAACAACAATACAAACAACAATACAAACAACAATACAAACCTAACAAAAACGTATTGCATGTAAAGTGAGAAGCCTGGGGGGTGTGCAAGAAATGTATCCAACCTGGTACCATAATAAATGTCACTCATATACGTGATAATATAACGCTAGAGTGGTCCACACACCAAGGGCAACACCAGCATTACCCATTCATAAAAACATCACAACCCAGTATTCTTCAACAAGGACTCTTAGGGCTCATGCACATTGTAGCTCAAGGGAGCTCAAAGAAGCGGCTCCTACAGGCTTTTGAGCTCTTATTTTTTTTTTTTTTCTGCCTAGAAGCTCCTCTCCATGTAAACCAATGTGTCCATGCACACTTTGGCTTTTTCAGACATATGCTACTATAGGCATAAAAAAAAACAAACACCAAACTCGTGTTTTTGAGAGGAGCTAATGCCCCAAAAAAGCTCAGAAGAGCTTGAAAAAGCTCAAATATTTATTCCAGCTATTTGTTTTGTTTATACAGTGTTTAAGAAAATACTATCTAGGTGGATTTGTTAAAAAAAAAAAACGCTTGAGCTCAAAGGAGCTTGAAGAAGCTAAATAAAAAATTTCACAAGAGCACAAAAAAGCACAAGCTTCAAGCCGAAATAAAAGCTCAAATGCCTGTAAAAGACGCCTTTTTATTTTTTTGAGCTGCAGTGTGCATGACATTTTAGAGATAGAATATCTATCAAAATACTATACAATTTTTTTTATAAGTAGTTCCAGGAGCAAAACCAGTGTGAACAGATTATGTTTAACTGTGTGTATAGAGAGGCTTCCAGTGACAATATAATGACAGCCATGTTTTCTCAGTAGTAGATCTATTGGCTCAAGTCCTTACTTGAATATGAGCACTAATGTTTTGGTCATATCCACTGGATTTAGTTTGTCTTTTATACACTGTATTTACTCTTTGGTTAACTGCTTTCATAACTGCCATCCTGTTCTAGATGTCTCTAAGAGGCACAGCTCCCGTGACTTTTGTTCTTCCTGGGGATCAACAAGTCCAAGTTCAGGGTGTAATTCAGTCAGCACAGTCATCGGTCATTCATTCTCCTCAGGTTGCTCCGTCAACGGTAATTGCTTCTAACAGATAATCTTGGTCTGTGTTGTGTAGGATTGGTCACATAACCAATAAAATATGCTAATTTCTTCGCCTGTAGGCTTCTTCAATATCAGAAAGTGAGGACTCTCAGGATTCATCTGACAGTATTGACACCCCCAGGAAGGCCCGCATTTTATCTCATCGGCTGTCATATGGGTAAGTGGAAACCCATAGCTGTAAGGCGTAATTTTAGATGAAATCTAAACGGAATGGAATTTCCGCTTTTCGGCATCCTCCCCCCTCCGGTGTCACATTTTGCACCTTTCAGGGGGCAGCAGATACCTGTCTAATCCAGGTATTTGCTCCCACTTCTGGGCATAGATTGCCGCAGGCTCCATGACGATCTATGCCATGTCCGCTCCCCCTCCCCCCCCCGCTGTCTTCTGGGAGACCCACAGGTCCCAGAACACAGCAGGGACCAGTGAGGATGCGCAACATGCGCAGTAGGGAACCAGGCTGTGAAGCCGCAAGGCTTCACTTCCTGATTCCCTTACCGAAGATGGCGGCACCTCCACTCGAGAGCCGAGGGATAGATCGGCTCCGGGTGAGGACATTGCGGGTGCCCTGGACAGGTAAGTGTCCAAGTCAGCAGCTGCAGTATTTGTAGCTGCTGACTTTTAAAAAAAAAAAAAAAGAGAAATTTCTGCGGAACTCTGCTTTAAAGCACATTTCAGTGTTTAATTTAGTCAACGAAAATATTTTTGTCAGCTGCATGTTTTTAGTGACAAACAACGCTAAAATAAAACTTCCCTCACAGGCAAGCTGTATTTTCTGAGACACTGGCTCCCATCAGTCCTTTCCCTTTCCTATGCAGTTCCACACATTACACTCATTCACACCATCTCTTTGGTGCCCTCTGCTGGCCTTTTCTAAATCTGAAACAATTCCATCCCCACCCTATAATAATCGCACATTATAGTTTAAACATGTATTGCACTACCATATAAGAGTAAGTAGGAATCTACTAAGCTGCTGAAAGGGGAAAAAATAAAGACTTATTTTTGTGGTTTTTTTTTTCTTAATATTCGGTTATATATTTAATATGTGCAATGGCATTACAGCCAAATAGAGTTTACAGGTGTGTTTTTTAAAGTTGCACTTCTTTTTGTCAAAAAGCAATATTTTCTTTTGTTTATGAAACTTGGTCTTATTTATAAAGTTGTTCTATATGACAATGGCTAAATCTATCTGTAGTGCATGTTTTAACCCTCAGGCTGGGTTCACACTAGTGCGACACGACATCTGTCCTACTTTGGATCCGACTTTGCCCTGCGACATGAAGCAGACATATGTCCGACTTTCAATGAACGGGGATCCGACTTGGATCCCCGCCAATAGCAGGCACTGTGTTTGGTATGAATCTTGAGGGGGAACTCCACGCCAAATTTTAAATAAAAAACCGGCATGGGTTCCCCCTCCAGGAGCAAATTTTAAATAAAAAACTGGCATGGGTTCCCCCTCCAGGAGCATACCAGGCCTTTGGGTCTGGTCTGGATTTGAAGGGGAACCCCCTACGCCGAAAACGGCGTGGGGGCCCCCCCCAGGGTCCAAACCAGACCCTTATCCGAGCACGCAACCTGGCAGGCTGCAGGGGAAGAGGGGGGGACGAGAGAGCGCCCCCCCTCCCTCCTGAACCGTACCAGGCCACATGCCCTCAACATAGGGGGTTTGGTGCTCTGGGGCGCACCCTGCCCCCATGTTGATGAGGACAGGGCCTCTTCCCGACAACCTTGGCCGTTGGTTGTCGGGGTCTGCGGGCGGGGGGCTTATCGGAATCCGGGAGCCCCCCCCTTGATAAGGGGGCCTCCAGATCCCGGCCCCCCCACCCTATGTGAATGAGTATGGGGTACATCGTACCCCTACCCATTCACCTGGTGGGAAAAAAATGTCAAAAAAAAACAACACAGCTTTTTTAAATGAATTTATTGCACAGCTCCGGGGTCTTCTTCCGACTTCGGGGGTCTCCGCGCTCTCTGGGTTCTTTCTTCTGCCGGGCCTCCGCTATCTTCTTCCAGCTCTTTTGCTAGCGGGGCCCGGTCTTCTCCGTCGCCTTCTTCAAGACCCGCTCTCCAGTTCTTCTCCCGCTCCGGTTCTTTCTTCCGCTGGGCCTCCGCTAACTTCTTTTAGCTCTTTTGCTAGCGGAGGCCCGGTCTTCCCGTCGTCTCGTCCGGCTCTCCGTTGTCCTTCTGCCGGCCCCTCCACTAACTTCTTGTAGCTCTTTTGCTAGTGGAGGGGCCGGTCTTCCCGTCGTCGTCTTCTTCTCTCTTCTCCTCCTCGATGTTGACGCGTCGCTTCCTCCCGCTGTAATACTCGCTGTTCGCTCCGCATTAATATAGGCTTCTCATGACGTCAGTCACATGCTCCGGTGGCCCCGGAGCATGTGACTGTGACGTCATAAGAAGCCTATATTAATGCGGAGCAGAGCGAACAGCGAGTATTACAGCGGGAAGAAGCGACGCGTCAACATCGAGGAGGAGAAGAGAGAAGAAGACGGCGACGACGGGAAGACCGGCCCCTCCACTAGCAAAAGAGCTACAAGAAGTTAGTGGAGGGGCCGGCAGAAGGACAACGGAGAGCCGGACGAGACGACGGGAAGACGGGCCTCCGCTAGCAAAAGAGCTAAAAGAAGTTAGTGGAGGCCCGGTGGAAGAAAGAACCGGAGCGCGGGTCTTGAAGAAGAAGGCGACGGAGAAGACCGGGCCCCGCTGGCAAA